>JAACNH010000311.1:128037-259504 GCA_019447015.1 Hymenochirus boettgeri
ACACCATGCGATCAATAAATTAGCATCATGCAATCAATAATTATCAGCCATGTGGTCCATAATTAATCACCATACGGTCAATAATTATCACCATATAATCAATAATTAACACCATGTGATCAATAAGTAACACCATGCGATCAATAATTATCATCATGCGGTCAATAATTATCACCATGCGATCAATAATTATCACCATGCGATCAATAATTATCATTAATGCGGTCAATAATTAACACCATGAGATCCAATATTTAATCATCATGCGGTCAATAATTAACACCATAATATCAATAATTAACACTATGCGATTAATAATTATCCCATGCAGTCAATAATTTATCACTATGCGATCAATAATTTAACACCATGCGATCAATACTTCTCACCTTGCGATCAATAATTATCACCATGTGGTCAATAATTAACACCATGCGTCAATAGAGTGTTAAGTGAGGCCATTTATGTGAAAATAAAGAAACCAAGCCTAAATAGAGGTGGGGGGGTTCGACACCAACTGTCTGCCATGACATGCGTTTTCTTAACACCTTACTCTGGGCGTTTCCGATAACACCCTCTTAGCCACTATCTAATCATAAAAAAAAAAAAACACCCTTAACACCTGGCTGTATATGCTAATTGGATTTTTCCAGGTACTAATTGCCACGATTCTTGTACAAGTCCATTCTGAATTGAGAATCCAGTCGGATGACAGCGACAACGGTCTTCAAGAACTACATTTCACGTCCATTGATTCTAATTGAACTAAACAATACATGCGATCAAATAATTACACCATCAATCAATAATTATCAAAATCCCCAAAAATCGATCAATAATTATCACCATGTGATCATAATTATCACCATACGGTCAAAATTACACCATATAATCAATATTAACACCATGCAATCAATAAGTATCACCATGTTGTCAAATAATTTAACACAGCGATCAATAATTATCATCATGCGACAATAATTATCACCATGTGGTCAATAATTATCACCAAACTGTCCAATAATTAACACCATATAATCATAATTAACACCATGTGATCAATAAGTAACACCATGCGATCATAATTTATCACCATGCGGTCAATAATTATCATCCATGCCGTCCAATAATTATCACCATGTCGATCATATTATCACCATGCGATCAATAATTATCATTATGAGGTCAAATAATGAACCCATGAGATCAATATTATCATCATGCGGCAATATTAACACCATATATCAATAATTAACGACTAGCATTATAATTTCACCATGCAGTCATAATTATCACTATGCGATCATAATTAACACCATGCGTCACTAATTATCACCTGCGGATCAATAATTATCACCATTGGTCAATAATTCACACATGATCAATAGAGGTGTTAAAGGAGGCCTTATGTGAAAATAAAGAAACCAAGCCTAAATAGAGGTGGGGGGGGGGGGTTCGACACCAACTGTCCTGCCATGTACAGATTCTGTTTTAACACCTTTACTCTGGGCTTTCCTAAAACACCCCTTACCACTATCTAATCACCCCCTTAACACCTAGGCTGTAATATGCTAATTGGGATTTTCCAGGGTAATAATTGGCCACAGATTCTGTCCAAGTCATTCTGAATTGACGAAAGCCAGTCGATGACTATCGAAACGTCTTCAAGAACTACATTTCAAGTCCAGTGGACTAATGATACAACAGATACATGCATCAATAATTAACACCATGCAATCAATAATTATCATCATGCGAAATAATTATTCATCCATGTGACATAATTATCACCATACGGTCCAATAATTACCACCATATAATCAATATAACACCATGTGTCATAATTTATCACCATGCGGTCATAATTATCACCATGCGGTCAAATATTATCACCTTGCGATCATAATTATCACCATGCGGTCAATATTATCACCATGCGTCAATAATTATCACATGCGATCAATAATTATCACCATGTTATCTAATTAACACCATATAATAAATAAATTTAACAATATGCGATTAAGACTTTCACCATGCGGTCAATACTTTCACGATGCGATCAATAATTAAACCATCGATCAATAATTAATCACTTTGCGTCAATAATTAATCACCATGCGATCAATAATTATCACCTTGCGGTCAATAATTATCACTATGAGAGCATAGTTTATCACCATGCGATCAATAATTATCACCATGCGGTCCTTTAACAACCATGCGGTCAATATTATCACATGCATATATTATCACCTTGCTATCAATAATTATCACCATTGCGGCAATAATTATCACCATGCGATCAATAATACACCATGCGTCACTAATATCACCATGCGATCATAATTATCACCATGCGGTCAATAATTAACACCATGCGTCAATAATTATCACCATCAGTCAAATTTTCAACAACTTGGCGATCAATAATTATCACCATGCGGTCAATAATTATCACCATGCGATCAATAATTATCACCATGCGATCAATAATTATCACCATGTGATCAATAATTAACACCATATAATCAATAATTAACACTATGCGATTAATAATTATCACCATGCGGTCAATATTTATCACTATGCGTCTAATACCACCCTCGATCAATATTATCACCATGCGATCACTAATTAAACCATGCGATCATAATTAACACCATGCGGTCACTAATTATCACCATGCCTATCAATAATTATCCCATGCGAGCAATAATTATCACGTGGATCATAACTATCACCAGCGTCCCACTAATTCTCACCATGCGGTCCCAATATTACACCTGCGATCACTAATTATCACGTGCTGTCAAATATTATAACCTTGCGTCAATAATTATCACCATGCGATCAACATTAAAAATCACCATGCGGTCAATAATTTCACCATGCATCAATATTATCACCTGCGTCAATAATTATCACCATGAGAGCAATAATTATCACCATGCGATCAATAATTATCACCATGCGATCAATAATTATCACCATGCGGTCAATAATAACACCATGCGGTCAATAATTATCACCATGCCAGTAATATTATCACCTTGCGATCAATAATTATCACCATGCGGTCAATAATTATCACCATGCGATCAATAATTATCACCATGCGATCAATAATTATCACCATGTGATCAATAATTAACACTATGGATTAATAATTATCACCATGCGGTATATTTATCACTATGCGATCAATAATTAACACCATGGCGATCAATAATTAATCACCTTGCGATCAATAATTAATCACCTTGCGATCAATAATTATCACCTTGCGGTCAATAATTATCACTATGAGAGCAATAATTATCACCATGCGATCAATAATTATCACCATGCGGTCAATAATTAACCCATGCGTCAATAATTATCACCATGCAGTCAAATATTATCACCTTGCGATCAATAATTATCACCATCGGTCAATAATTATCACCATGCGATCAATAATTATCACCATGCGTCAATAATTATCACCATGTGATCAATAATTAACACCATATAATCAATAATTAACACTATGCGATTAATAATTATCCATGCGGTCCAATATTTCTCACTATGCGATCAATAATTACACCATGCGATCATAATTATCACCTTGCGATCAATAATTATCACCTTGCGATCATAATTCTCACCATCGATCCATAATTAACACCATGCGATCAATAGTTAAACCAATGGCTGCAATAATTACACCATGCACATCAATTATCAGCCATGCGATTTTCAATCATTATCACCGTTAGATCAATAATCTTCACCATGCGGTCAATATTATCACCATGCGTCATCATTAACACATGCATCATAATTATCACCATGCGTCAATAATTAACACCATGAGATCAATAATTAACACCATGAATCAATAATTAAACACCATGGCGGTCAATAATTATCCAGCCCTGCGGTTCAATATTACACGTGCGGTCAATTTACCCCTTGCGATCAATAATGATCACCTTGCGATCATAATTATCATCCCCCCCCATGCGATCAATACTAACACAATGCGGTCAATAATTATCACCATGCGGTCAAGAATTCATCCCGTGAGATCCATCACTAGCACCATGCGGTCATATTATCACCATCGATAATAATTAACACCATATAATCATAATGTAACACTATGCGATTAATAATATCACCATGCGGTCCATATTTATCACTATGCGATCAAGAAATTAACACCATGCGATCAATAATATCACCATGCTCAATAATTAACACCATGCGTCAATAATTAACACAATGCGGCTTCAATTAATTATCACCCTGCGAGGCAATAATTTATCACCTTGCGGTCCCAATAATTATCACCATGAGAGCAATAATTATCCCATGCAGATCAATAATTATCACCATGCGTCCATAAATTAACACATGCGGTCAATACTTATCACCATGCAGTCAAAATTATCACCTGCGATCAATAATTAAAATCACCATTCGGTCAATAATTATCACCATGCATCAATAATTATCACCATGCGATCAATATTATCACATGTGATCAATAATTAACACCATTAATCAACTTAACAACTTGCGTTAATAATATAATCACCAATGCGTCAATATTTATCACTATGCGATCAATAATTAACACCATGCGATCAATAATTATCACCTTGCGATCAATATTATCACCTTGCGCTCAATATTATCCCTTCGCTCAATAATTAACACCATGCGATCAATAATTAACCAATGCGGCATAATTATCACCATGGCTATCATAATTATCACCATGCATCAATAATATCACCGTGAGATCACTAACTACCCCCATGCGGTCAATATTATCACCAGCTATCAATATTAACACATCTCCAATAATTAACCACCATGAGATCAATAACCTTAACACCATGAAAAATTCAATAATTAACACAATTCGGTCAATAATTTTATCACCATGCGGTCAATATTTCACCGTGCGGTCATAATGATCACCTTGCGCTCAATATGATCACCTTGCGATCAATAATTAATCACCATGCGATCCAAGAAGTTAAACACAATGCGGTCAATTATCACCATGCGATCAATAATATCACCGTGAGATCAATAACTATCACCATGCGGTCAATAATTAAACACCAGTGGCGATCAATAATTACCACCATATAATCCATAAAATTAACACTATCATAATATTATCACCATGCGGTCATTTTATCACTTGCTCTCAATATTACCCATGCATCATATTTGTTTATCACATGTATCAATAATTAACCACCATGCGATCAATAATTAACACAATGCGGTCAATAATTATCACCATGCGATCAATAATTATCACCGTGAGATCAATAACTATCACCATGCGGTCATTATTATCACCATGCGGTCAATAATTAACACCGTGCGATCAATAATTATCACCGTGCGGTCAATAATTATCCCCTGCCTCAATAATTATCACCTTGCCGACAATATTGTCACCATGCGATCAAACTTACACCATGCGATCAATAATTAACACCATGAGATCATAATTAACACCATGCGATCAATAATTGTCACCATGCGATCATAATTATCACCATGCGATCAATAATTACACATGAAGATCAATAATTGACACCATGCGATCAAATAATTGACACCTGTCGTCAATAGAATTTGACCACCATGCGATCAATAATTGACACCATGCGATCATAATTGACACCATGCGATCAATAATTATCACCATGGCGATCAATAATTAACACCATGAGATCACATAATTACACCATGCGATCCAATATGTCACCATGCGATCAATCATTATCACCATGCGATCAATAATTAACACCATGAGATCAATAATTGACACCATGCGATCAATTAATTGAACACCATGCGATCAATTATAATTGACACATTCGATCATAATTGACACCATGCGACAATAATTACACCATGCGATCAATATTAACACATGAGATCAATAATTAACACCATGCGATCATAATTGTCCACCCATGCGATCAATAATTATCACCATGCGATCAATAATTAACACCATGAGATTCAATATTGACACCATGCTATCAATATAATTGACACCATGCGATCAATAAAGTGACCCATGCGTCAATAATTGACACCATGCGATCAATAATTAACACCATGCGATCCTGGACTAGAAGTCAGAGGCGTGTGCTTACATGGAAAGTTCAGTGTGGAAATATCATTATTTTTTAAATGGTCTAAGTTATAGTATGCATACCTATAAAATCTACAGATTTTTTTAAAATCAGTTGAATTATACCCGTGCTTTTCCCTGCTGTTGACATTAGTGAGCGACAATTGAAATAAATTCCAGCTGCTGTGGACTTGTTTCTAAACGTATTCTACTGAATTGGCTGTTTGGAATGAGTCAAACATGCTAAGATCTCTACTGAGGCAACTGAATCAACCCGGCATTGGTCAGGCAAGACCATACAGTCTCTATTATAGGTACCTGCAAACAGTAATCAGTGTTTTGGAAGCATTTATTTAGACGCAGAGGAACTGTTAATTGGCAGGTTCAGGTCATTAGGATGGAATAATACGGGCTCCTCTTTCTTAAAATATTATTTGCACTGAGTGTAATTCTAATTATACAAACATGAATTCTAGTGCACCAACTATTCTAATTGCTAATGGCTAATAACTCTATGTTATGTTGCATCTTTAAATAAGCCTTAACATAGATATATGAAAGCAAATTAAAGTCTGCTATTAATACAAATTACTGGAAGCAAGGCGAGAGTTTAGGGAGAGAGGGCCCAAAGGAGCAAAAACCCTTCACTGAGCATAAAAATGGAGAAACATCTTCTTTACAAAGTCATCTTTGCAGTCTCATGTTATATGAATAGCATTGACCCACAAACCTAATTTCTTACTCCCATTTCCCCATATAAGGGGTGGAGATACTCCCTTTATGTCCCTTAGCTTATGCAGTGCCAGAACCACTTTCTAATAACCATGCAATATAGCTTAATGTGCCCAATCATCCAATCATCTGACCTGCAGACCGCAACGTGTTTTCGTCTTGTAGATCTCATCAATGCAAGATACAGATTTCCTGGGTAAGGGACGTGGTCGACGTAGAAAGGCAGCTAAAAAGTTTTAGGAACATAGGGGCGCAAAGGATGTCCAAAACCCAATTTTTATGCCAGTGAAAAAGGGCTTTTTTGCTCCTTTTGGCCTCCTTGCTCCCCAAAGCTTTCTAGCTGCCTTTGATGGCCTATATATTAGCTATTTTTAACATGCTAAACTCAGGGACATAAAGGGAGTTTTTGCATATCTCCTCCCCTTACTCTGGGAACATGGGAGTAAGAACTTACTTCTTTTTATTAGGTTTTTGTGGGCAGTGCTATCAGATAGCATGAGACTGCAATATGCTTCTTATAATAATGTTTCTCATTTTTATAACTAATTAATCAAACAGGTGCTTACTGTTTGGCTTTAATTGCAGTGTAAAGTAATTCTGTGATCATTGCCATGTTCCCCTCAGGAAAATTACAGGATTAATGAATAAAATACTAGGTGTGTAATTGTTAATGTTAAAATGGCACTTTCTAAAATTTACACTGGCCCCCATCAAGAATGCTTCATCAGCCATGATGGAAATTGTCATTAAGGACCCTCCACCCTCATAATGACATCATTTAGAAGAATGACCCCTTTAAAATATATTAATATTTCCTACTTTGTCCTCTGGAATCATTACCTGTAGGCCTGCGTCTGCTTCTGGATGCCTTGTCAAAACTGACATTTAATGATTTAGTTTGAAGCTTGAGCACCAGCACCTCAGTGATAATAGTGCCGACGGTTTTGGGGGGAGAAGATGGCTATGGGGTTAGATTAATATTTTAAACTAGGTAATGGGGGAGATTATGTTTGACTATCTAGGTAGATAAGGGGTTGGGATCAGGAGACTAATAAGATATGGCGGGATGAATGGGTTAGGGGAGATCTAGATGTATAGGTAGGCATGCGTGTAATGTCAAAGTAATTAAATGATAATCGAAAATGTATGTTTACAAATAAAGCGGTGTGGGCTGAAAAACTGGGAACTAGAACTAATAGCTTTAATGACAGATTCTGATGTGGATTGGTATAGCAAACCATGGCTAAATGATTCACATTACTGGGCAGTAAATATTGAATAATACTCGTTATTTAGACATACATAGTTGTATAAGAAAGAGGGAGATATGGATGGTTAAGCAAGATTGAAAGCAAATCTAATATATGAGGGTATAAACGATACGGTCAGAAACAATATGGTGGAACTGTTGTACGTAAGCAAGAATGTATGTGAATTAATTGTTTGAGTATGTTATAAGCCGCCAAATGCCGGGGAGGAGGTGGAAAATGAATCTCCATGTTCGTAGTTTGGCGAAGGTTGCTGGTAAGTTCTGTTTAGGTGATTTCATTATCCTGAACATATATTTAGGGAATATATATATGTTAAGGGAACTGCAACCCTGAACATGCCCTTTAAATGTATATGGTACCCATGTGTTCTTTTGGAAATTTGTTTTCTTTATACTGACTAACTCTCTGTGCAAATTCATCTCTTTTAGAAGACTAGCAATTAAAGTGTAACTGTAGTCTCAATACAAGTAAAGAGCGCCTTCCTACCTTTAAATCTACTGCAGAAAAAAAATATCATGCTTCTACTGCAATCTATACACACTATAGCAGTATAAAGCGGGGTGTTTCCAGCTAGCACTGTGAGGTTGACATCACCAGCACCATTGCGAACACAAGCCCAGTTGTTATTCATACTGCTGTTAAAACTGGGTACACACGATGCATATTATGGCCCGGTCGACTGGTAGTTCAGTGTATCAAGTGATTGGGCCGAAATGATTGTAGGGGTTTTTGGCTGCAACCTGTCAATGAGCAGCCTCTTGGTCATGGCAAACTGTCGCCTGCGGCTACGTTAGTGCCAATGGTCATCCAGGACAAAGGATCGCTTTGTGTGTAACAACCTCACGGTCTTTAAATACCTTCATATACCATTTCTTTTTTTGGGGGGGGAGTGGGCTTGGTTCACAAGATAGGATAATGACTCCTCATATGGCCATAATACGATACCGGTATGTTATATCCAGTTATATTTACAAACAGCAACACAGCATCAAAATTACCTATAAAATATACCGTCGTAGTCGTTTAGCCCTTAAGACAATAAGATACTCAAGCACACTTCTATATATGTGAGAAAGATAAAAATCCCTTTAATCGGCAACGGGGGATAGATACGTGAATACATAAATAAATCCCTCTAATCCTACCTAAAAGTCACCCACAAGTCCTACAAAGTATAAGCCCTGTAAATTTGCTATATTTATCCGTCCTAAGTCCAGAGATGGTCAGCATATACACTGAAGTACACGGAGGGTCCATGGAGAGTACACGGAGGGTACATTTGGGCCTCATAGAAATGGGGACACAAAGCAATTTGGATGCTTTTGCCTATGGGTCTTTCTCGGCCAAGCGTGGAAAATGCCATCATGGAGCCATTTGTAGCTTCCTGCGTTCCGAAGTCTCATGTGAGACGTGAGTTTGGCCCCAGCATATATTTACACGCTTGCGAGACATTTGACAGTTATTACCCAGATAGGGCCATCACCATAGTCCATCATAAACATCTCACAATTTATTACCAGAATTAGATTCCTTAGTTCCAACAATAGAAATTTCCGATCTCAATATCCTGAGATATAAACCAATGGGGTCCACTACGTGTATAGTTAAGGTAAATATAATAGAAAAGGGAGACCCCTTTATTCTCTTCAGATTGCTATGGGCAAATACGCGGTCAGTCCTGTCACATTAGAGGTAGGTATCCTCATCTGACAAAGGACATAGGATTGGAGAGGGTATCAGTCCAAGACATCCAGCACCTTCCAAAAGGATAAACGCCAATCTGAAAAGTAAGAGCCATAAGTCACATTCTCCACCTGACCTGTTCTGACATTATGGTTCAGGGTAGCGTCTCCACTGACATGTTTTGTACAGTATGGTTCAGAGATACCTTCTCCACCTGACTTGTTATGTAACATTAATTGTTGTCAGAGATAGCTTCTCCACCTGACTTGTTTATTTACCGTAATTGTTTCAGATGGCTTCTCCACCTGACTGTTATTACTTATTTCAGAGATGGCTTCGCCACCTACTTTTTATTACAGTATGGTTCAGAAGATGGCTTCTCCACCTGACCTTGTTAGTACAGTATGGTTTCTGTTAATTATTGACCACATGGTGATAATTATTGATTGCATGGTGTTACTTATTGATCACATGGTGATAATTATTGATCGCGAGGTGATAATTATTGACCGCATGGTGTTACTTATTGACCACATGGTGTTAATTATTGATTATATGGTGTTAATTATTGGCTTATTGTCTAGGTGTGTGTGATGATTTACATCATGTGGATGTCTGTGTGTGTGTGTGTGATGATTTACATCATGTGGATGTCTGTGTGTGTGTGTGATGATTTACATCATGTGGGTGTCTGTGTTGCTTACCTGAGGAATGCATGACACCAGAATACACACATGACACCAGAATACACACATGACACCAGAATACACTCATGGACAGAGACAGCGTGATGCTTTAATCATCTTGGAAACGTTGGGTCCTGTCATTTATCTAGACATTGCTGTTGGCCAAGTACAACCCTAAGAGTATTCCATGACTACAGCAACCCTGATAATAGTATAATGAACTGAATACCACAGGTAACGGTTTATTATGTAATTGTCCAGTCCCAGGCTCTATGATGGCGGTCGGTGTTCTCTGCTTTGTGATTGGTTTGGTTACTACAAAGTCATTTGTTTTAATGATCTAAATAAGTCTCATTCCTTGTGGGCACATTTTGGATATAAATCAGTGTATACTATTGCTTATGGTAGCGGACAAATGAGGTTATTTCTGTAACATACATGTAAACCTGGCATGTGTTCCATTCATACAAACGATTCAGATCCAATCCCACGTTTCTTTACATTCTCAGACACTGGCACAAAGTGTAGCAGGGAAGATCACATTCACAAACAGAACGACTAAAGCTAAAATATAAATAAAGATTCTATTTCCTTTTAGCCAACAAAGACTCGTATTGTCTCCTCCGAACTCCCAGAAACCCCTCTCTTTACACGTGCTGCTTTCTAGGTGTTGCAATATACAGATCTAAACATGTTCAGTGAGTTCTCTACCCTCCTCCCACTAGCCAGAGCTGCTATTAAGGCACTAGTATGTAACATGTTCAGAACCTCCCTCTGAACTAGGATGGAAACACAGTAAGGGCCCGGCCACACTGCAACGCAAACGCAATCGCACACGGAACCGCATGCAATTTCATGTGCGATTTTGTTGCGTTTGCGCATGAGTTTTTTCCATTACATATAGAAAAACGCACCCGAAAACGCGCATTTTCAGAGCGTTGCCGCAATTCCAATGATCGGAAAAAACGCATGCGCAAACGCAAGAAAATTACGACAGTGTGGCCAAGCAATAAATTCTGTGTAGTAGGACTAAAGAACTCTGAAAATAAATGAAAAATTACAAGTTTATAATGTTAAATATATAATGTAATAAAATGACAAGTGATTTGTTTATAATGTTAAATATATAATGTAATAAAATGACAAAAGTTGTTTGATCTTTGTTTACAAGTGATTTGTTTATGAATGATTAATAATATAATGTATAAAATGACAAGTGATCTGTTGATAATGTTAAATATATAACGTAATAAAATGAGAAGTGATTTGTTTATAATGTTAAATATATAATGTAATAAAATGACAAGTGATCTGTTTATAATGTTAAACATATAATGTAATAAAATGACAAGTGATTTGTTTATAATGTTAAATATATAATGTAATAAAATGACAAGTGACTTGTTTATAATGTTAAATAATAATGTAATAAAATGACAAGTGATTTGTTTATAAGGTTAAATATATAATGTAATAAAATGACAAGTGATTTATTTATAATGTTAAATATATGACGTAATAAAATGGCAAGTGATTTGTTTAATGTTAAAAGATAATGTAATAAAATGACAAGTGATTTCTTATAATGTTAAAATATAATGTAATAAAATGACAAGTGATTTGTTTATAAGTTAAATATATTAATGTAATAAAATGACAGTGATTTATTATAATGTTAAATAATGACGTAATAAAATGGCAAGTGATTTGTTTATAATGTGAAATATATAATGTAATAAACTGACAAGTGATTCTTATAGGTAATATATAATGTAATAAAAGACAAGGATTGTTATAATGTGAATATAATGTAATAAAATGACAAGTGATTGGTTATAATGTTAAATATATAATGTAATAAAAGACAAGTGATTGTTATAATGTTAAATTATAAGTAATAAAAATGCAAGTGATTTGTCTTAAGGTAAATATACATGTAATAAAATGACAAGTGATTCTTGATAATGTTAAATATATAATGTAATAAATCACATGTGATTTCTGTTATTAATGTTAAATATATAATGTAATAAAATGACAAGTGATTTGTTTATTATGTTAAATATATATGTAATAAAAGACAAGTGATTTGTTTATACTGTTAAATATATAATGCTAATAAAATGACAAGTGATTGTTACAAGTGATTTGTTATAATGTTTTAAATATATAATGTTAATAAAATGACAAGTGATCGTGTTATAATGTTAATATATAACGTAATAAAATGAAAATGATCTGTTTATAATGTTAAATATAATGTAATAAAATGACAAGTGGATTTGTTTATAATGTTAAATATATAATGTAATAAAATGACAGTGTATGTTTATAATGTTAAATATATAATGTAATAAAATGAAAGTGATTTCTTTATAATGTTTAAATATAAATGTAATAAAATGACAAGTGATTTCTTTATAATGTTAAATATATAATGTATAAATCACATGTGATTTCTTTATAATGTTGTTAATATATAATTAATAAAATGACAAGTGATTTGTTATAATGTAAATATATAATGTATAAAATGACAAGTGATTGTTTATAATGTAATATATAATGTAATAAAATGCAAGTGATTTTGATTTTTACAAGTGCTTTGTTATAAGTGTTAAATATATAATGTAATAAAATGACAAGTGATCTGTTATAATGTTAAAATATAACGGTAATACAATGACAGTGATTTAGGTTTGGCAATGTTAAATATTAAACGTTAATAAAATGACAAGTGATTTGTTTATAATGTTAATATATGAAGTAATAAAATGCACAAGGATTCTTTATATAATGTTAAATATATATGTAAAAAATGACAAGTGATTGTTGTATAATGTTAAATATATGAAGTAATAAAATGACAAGTGATTGTTATAATGTTAAATATAAGTAATAAAATGAAAGTGATTTGTTATAGTTAATAATAATGTATAAAATGCAAGTGATTGTTTTATGTAAAAGATATCTGTAATAAATGACAAGTGATTTGTTTATAATGTTTAAATATATATGTAATAAAATGACAAGTGATAGGTTATAATGTAAAATATATAAGTAATAAATATGAAAGTGATTGTGTACAAGTGATTTGTTTTATAATGTTAAATATATAATGCTAATAAAATGACAAGTATCTGCTTTAATGTTAAATAAATGTTAGTAATAAAATGACAAGTGCATTGTTTATAATGTAAATATATAATGTAATAAATAGACAAGTGATTGTTTATTAATTTAAATATATAATCGTAATAAATGACAAGTGATTTGTTATAATGTTAAATATAACTGTAATAAAATGACAAGTGATCATGTTTATAAGTTGTAAATAATTAATGTAATAAAATGACAAGTGATTTGTTTATAATGTTAAATATATGATGTAATAAAATGACAAGTGATTTGTTTATAATGTTAAATATATAACGTAATAAAATGACAAGTGATTTGTTTATAATGTTAAATATATAACGTAATAAAATGACAAGTGGTTTGTTTATAATGTTGCGGGAGCTACAGATAAGTTGCTAAGTTAGGATCCTAGAATTTATACTTTAGCTTTAGTTCTTCTCATGCACAAATGGTAGAAAACAGCAGAAAACAGAAATATCTTAGTTCAGTCCAAGCTCACACACAGTTAGGCAGGAAAATCCATATGATTACCGTAGTTCAGTAAATGCACTTACATAGGAGGAAGATAGGATTTACCTTTTTTGCAGCTAACTTGCCGAGCTAAAGAGGAAGAGGAAGCGTGGGCAGAGAAGGGAAAGCTGTCAGAAGGAGGTCGGGATTCCTCACTCATCTGATAAACAATGTGAGAAATTAAAGCGTCAGAGCAGGAAGACAAACACATGATTACATCCTATATAACATCACCATCCAAACTCTCACCACAAACAGAACAAGGCAAATCACGGCATGGCTTTCAAAGTGGTTTTAATAAAAATACTGCTCTCGGAAATGACACTCAGGCCTTTAAACCTACAAGGAATACAAACTAATAGTACTGTCCATTCAGTGTCATGGAGAGCCCCTTTCCTAGGTTCCTTTGGTGCTAAATCCATATAAACTCTCTTCATCTATCTGCGCTCCGTCCTGTGATCTCCGCTACATTACAGAGTAGGAGACAGGAGACAGAAGCCTTCACTGATTGGCCTTTTTCTGTTCAGGATCTTTGCTGTAAACAAAACACAGAGCGAAGCTGTAACAAGAATAATTTCCCACAAACAAGCAAGTAGCACAATGCAATAGGTTACATTTACCTATTTACTTCCCACAGTTATTATACAGTTACTATATATTGTAAGAGAGTGAAGGTCAAGTGTTTCCTATTAAATCCCTAACATTCCATTGTCTATATGTTTATCATGTTATAAATGCTTCACATCTCAACAGAACCCTACCTCCCATTTACGGTCATTAACGAGTTAAAAGCTTTCACTCTGCCTTACATCAAACAAAATCAACATGCATGTGTTATGCCCGACACTTGTACGAATGTAATGGAGCCCATGCAGGAAACAGATTGTATGATATCAGGATATTGGACTGTGTATAGTCGATCAACCTGCTATCAACTAGTTTTTTTCCCCCCATGAGACACTTTAGAACATTGTTGATTGTACAATTGTTATTGTTGTGTGCATGGACCCCTTAAGGTGAGAGCTGCCATTAAAACCTATCAACGTGTTAAAGGGTATCACCACTGGGGGGAAAAATATTGCCATTTAGCTTTATTAAAGAATGAGAGGTAAGACACATCTCCTTTACTTTCTTCAATAAAACAGTGGAAATACCATTTAAAGGTCAACTGTGGTCTCAAAACAAGTTAGTGTTCAATGAAAGTCTGCAATATTTCCTTTAAAATGAGCCGACAATCACATTTCTGCCCGCAGCCTGTAAGAAATTACATTGGGGTGAATATTCAAATTTCTTGCTTCGGTAGGTTGAGTTACATCACCAGAGACCTCTGCTCCACCCCTTTGCCCCAGGGGAGAAGCATGCTCAGTTAGACTAAATGCTGGGGAAAACAGGAAGCACCTGGAGAAAAAACTGACAGTTGAGAATGGGAGCCTATTAATCTAGGTAGAGGCTGGTCACATAATTAAAAGCTGGTCACATGGCTGAAAACAGGAAGTGTTCAAGCAGGAAGTAATATTGCTGAACCTTTCCAGTAATATGGAGGCAAATGGAAAGGAAGAAAAAGGCATTTAAAACCGTTAAGGCAGAGGGAACGGAAAGGGCCTTTAGGGATTATAAAAACTGTAACAAGGAGTGTAAGAAAGCACTCAAACTAGCTAAAATTAATAATAAAGTTAGGATAGCTGAACAAAGCATCACTAAGCCTAAAAATTAATTAGTATATTAATAGTAAGAAGATGGGGACTGAGAATATGGTACCATTAATTAATAGGGATGAGTTAGTAACGGAGGATGGCGATAAAGCAAATGTCTTACCCTAACCCTATTTTCCCCCCCTCTGTATACACTATAGAAGATCCAAGTACAGATATCATAGAGTATAGAAGCAATAATGGTATAAAAGATGCAAGTGCACTTTGGTTAACCGAGGATATGGTACAGAAAGAACTAAATAAGGTTAATATTAATAAATCTCCCGGACCGGATAAAATACATCCTAGGGTACTTAGGGAGCTAAGTTCAGTTTTATCTAGGCCATTGTTTCTTATTTTTGCTGATTCCCTCATGTCCGGTGGTGTGCCTCTGGATTGGAAAAAGGCTGATGTTATTCCAATATTCAAAAAGGGTAGTCGTTCACAGCCGGGTAATTACAGGCCTGTAAGTTTAACTTCAGTGGTGGGGAAGATCCTGGAAAGTTTAATAAGGGAACATGTTCTAGAGTATGTTTCAAGGACTGACATTATAAGTAGTAACCAGCATGGATTTAGGAGGAATAGATCTTGTCAAACTAACTTGCTTGGCTTTTATGAGGAAGGAAGTAGAAATTTAGACTCTGGTATAGCAGTAGATGTAGTTTACTTGGATTTTGCAAAGGCTTTTGATACAGTCCCCCATAGGCGACTAATGAATAAGCTAAGGTCTGTTGGTCTGGGGAGTCACATTTGTACATGGATAGAAAATTGGTTAATGAATAGGATGCAGAGAGTAGTTGTTAATGGGGCTTCATCATTATGGACTAAAGTGCTAAGTGGGGGCCACAGGGTTCTGAGTTGGGGCCGCTTCTATTTAATCTATTTATTAATGATTTGGAAGTGGATATTGTCAGCAAGGTTTCTGTGTTTGCTGACGACACAAAACTTTGTCGACCATTAAAAGCTTCAGAAGATGTGCAATCGTTGCAAGGGGGATGTAGATAGATTGTCACATTGGGCTGCTAAGTGGCAGATGAAATTCAATGTTGATAAATGTAAGGTGATGCATTTTGGACTTAAAAATCCTTGTGCTACTTATACTATAAATGGCTCTGTGTTAAGTGAATCCCTGTTGGAAAGGGATCTTGGAGTTTTGGTGGATAACAAACTTGAAGGTAGCAAGCAGTGCCAGGCAGCAACAGCCAGAGCCAGCATGGTATTGTCCTGTATAAAGAGAGGTATGGATTCAAGGGAGGAAAAAAGTATGGCAGCTCCTCACAACATCAGGGTGTTGACACTGCACAGTTTGCTTCCATGTCTCATTTGAATGTTGGGGCACATCAAAATCAGCCTGACGAGTTCTAGGTGATCACAGCGAACTTAATAGACATTCAATACAATTCACCTCCCTCATCTATATAAAAACGGAGATCTCTAATAAAAACCTTATTTAACATTATGTTGTCGTTTTCTCCATATAACCGGTCTGTTAAAGAGACATTTAGCCTTTTCAAAAGGAGGTGCTGTATCAGCAAAACAAAGGGTAAGTATTGCTTACATATTGCATCTTAGCCAAGAGAAAAGAGTATACACCAGGAAGGCAAAGTGTAAGTATCACTTATTACAAAAAACTATATCACTTTGGAGATAACGTAGGAGATCCCTAAAAAAATAAAATAGATCTATAGATCTAAAAATATATCCCTCGTCTACTATTTAACCCCTAGCACTACATGGATCTAATCTAACAACTCTCTTTTGTTAATGTATGCCAGGAAAAACACCGTGGAACCTTCAAAAAATGATAAGTTATAATAACAGCCAATGCTTGGGAAGGTTCTCATCCATCCAGGTCACGGTATATCTGTAATATTCATCCATCCAGGTCACGGTATATCTGTAATATTCATCCATCCAGGTCACGGTATATCTGTAATATTCATCCATCCGGGTCACGGTATATCTGTAATATTCATCCATCCGGGTCACGGTATATCTGTAATATTCATTCATCCAGGTCACGGTATATCTGTAATATTCATCCATCCAGGTCACGGTATATCTGTAATATTCATCCATCCAGGTCATGAATGTACAAGAATCTGTGGCAATTATGTACCAGGAATAATCCCAATTAGGCATATCACAGCCAGTGTTAAGGGTGGTGATAGATGTGGCCTAAGATGGGGTTATAGAACGCCAAGAAGGAATGGTGTTTTAAAACAGAATTGTACATGGGCAGACAGGTTGGGGTCGTGACCCCCACCCTCTAGGTTACTTGGTTTCTTTATTTTAACATAAATGCCTCCTTAACACCTCTATGATCGCCCCCTGGTGTTAATTATTGACCACATGGTGTGATAATATTGATCGCAAAGGGTGATAATATGGTCGCCACATGCCATGGTGTAATTTGATTCGCATATGATAATTATTGACTGCATGGGATAAGTATAATCGCATCTAGTGTTAATTATTGATTTATATGGTGTTAATTATTGAGCCGCTATGATGAAAATATTGATCTAGGGTGTGTTAAATTCGCCGCTATAATGATAATTATTGATCCGCAGGTATTAAGTATTGAATCGACATGGTGATAATTAGGAACACGCCATGATGATAATTATTTACGCTGGTGTTACTTATTGATCCATTGGTGTAATTATTGATTATATGGTGATAATATTGACCGTTTATGGTGATTAATTATTGACCACATGGTGATAATTATGACGCATATAATGATGATAAATTATTGATCGCATGGGGTTAATTATGGACCACATGTTATAATGATTGATTGAACATGGTGTTGACTATTGATACATGGTTGATTAATTATTGATCGCGAGGTGATAATTATTGACCGCATGGTGTTACTTATTGACCACTGGTGTTAATTATTGGATTTATGGTCTGTTAATTATTGCTTATGTGTCTAGGGTTGTGTTGTGATGATTTACATATGGGAGTCGTGTGTGTGTGTGTGAGGATTTACATATGTCGGAGTCTGTTGTGTGTGTGTGATGATTTGACTCATGTGGGTGTCTGTGTTGCTTACCTGAGGATGCATGACACAAGAATACCACAACATGACACCAGAAACACAAAATGACACCAGAATACACTCATGGACCAGAGGACAGTCGTGAGCTTTAATATCTTGGAAACGTTGGGTCCGTCATATCTAGGACATTGATGTGGCCCAAGTACAACCCTAAGAGTATTCCATGACTACAGCAACCATGATAATAGATAATGAACTGAATAACACAGGTAACGGTTTATTATTAATTGTCCAGTCCCAGGCTCTTGATGGCGGTCGGTGTGTCTCGGCTTTGTGCTTGTGATGAGTTTGGTTCCTACAAAGTCATGGGTTTTAATTGATCTAAAATAAGTTCATTCCTTGTGGGCACATTTGAATATAAATCAGTGTATACTATTGCTTATGGATAGCGTGACAAATGGGTTATTTCTGTAAACATACATGTATAAACCTGGCATGTGTTCCATTCATACAAACGATTCAGATCCCAATCCACGTTTCTTTAATCTAAGAACCACTGGCACACAGTGTAGAAGGGAAAGATCACATTCACAAACAGAACGACCTAAAAGCTAAAATATAAAGTAAAGATTCTATTTCTTTTAGCAACAAAAGACTAGTTATTGTCTCCTCCGAAAAACTCCAGAAACCCCTTATCTCTTACAACGTGCTTGCCTTTATAGGTGTTGCAATATACAGATCTAAACATGTTCAGTGAGTTCTCACCCTCTCCCAATAGACAGAGCTGGCTATTAAGGCACTATAGTATGTCACCGTTTCAGAACCTCCCTTATGAACTGAGGATTTGGAAACACAGTAAGGGCCCGGCCACACTGCAACGCAAACGCAAATCGCACACGGAACCGAGCAATTTCATCATGTGCGATTTTGTTGCGTTTGCGATGAGTTTTTCATTACATATAAGAAAAACGCACCCGAAAACGGGCATTTTCAGAGCGTTGCCGCAATTCATGATCGGACCCCCCAAAAAACGCTATGCGCAAAACCAAGAAAAATTAGACGCAGTGTGACCCAAGCAAGAAATCTGTGTTAGTAGGACTAAATAACTCTGAAAATAAATGAAAATGACAAGTTTATAATGCTTAAATATATAATGTAATAAAATGGACAAGTGATTTGTTTATAGTAAATATATAATGATAAAAGACAAGTGATTGGTTTTTATAATGTTAAATATATTAACTGTAATAAAATGACAAGTGATTTGTTACAACGTGATTGTTTTAAAGGTAATGATAATGTATAAAATGACAAGTGATCTCGTTGATAATGTTAAATATATAACGTAATAAAATGGCAGAAGTGATCTGTTTGGATAATGTAAAATATATAATGTAATAAAATGACAAGTGATCTGGTTATCATGTAAAAATAATGTAATAAAATGACAGTGATTGTTTATAATGTTAATAATAATGTAATAATAAAAAATGACAATGTGAACTTGTTTATAAGTTTAATAATATAATGTAAGAAAATGACAAGTGATGTGTTTTAAAGGTTAAATCTATAATGTAATAAAAGGACAAAGTGGATGTTTATAATGTTAAATATCGGACGTAATAAAATGGCAAGTGAATTGTTTATAATGTTAAAAGAATAATGAATAAAAATGACAGTGATTTCTTTATAATGTTAAATAGATAATGTAATAAAATGGACAAGTGATTTACTTTGGTTTATAAGTTAAATATATAATAATAAAATGAACAGTGATTTTTTATAATGTTAAATAATGACGTCATAAAATGCAAGTGATTAACGTGATTTGTTAAATGTAGGGAATATATCATGTAAATAAAAATGAACAAGTGATTCTATAATGGTAAATATATAATGTCATAAAATGACACGTGATTGTTATAATGTAAAAATATAATGTAATAAAATGACAAGTGACTTTGTTATAGTTTTAAAATATTTATAATGTAATAAATGACAAGTGATGTGTTATAAGTAAATATATAATTAATAAAAGGACAAGTGATTTGTTTATAATGTTTAAAGATATAATGTAATAAAATGAAAGTGATTCTTTATAATGTTAAATATATAATGTAATAAAATCACATGTGATTTTCTTTATAATGGTAAATATATAATGTAATTAAAATGAACAAGTGATTGTTTATAATGTTAAATATATAATGAATAAAAATGAAAAGATAGTGATGTGTTTTATAATGTTAACTATCTAATGTAATAAATGACAAGTGATTTTGTTTACAAGTGATTGTGTATAATGTTAAAATATATAATGTAATAAAAGACAAGTGATTGTTATAATGTTAAATATATAACGTAATAAATGCAAGTGATCGGTTTATAATGTGTAAAATATATAATGTTAATAAAATGACAAGTGATTTGTTTATAATGTTAATTAAATAAGAATGTAATCAAATGACAAGTGATCTGTTTATAATGTTAAATATATTAAATGTACCAAAATGACAAGTGATTTTCTTATAATGTTAAATATATAATGTAATAAAAATGACAAAGTGATCTTTATAAGGTTAAATATTAATGTAATAAATCACATGTGATTTCTTTATAATGTAAATATATAATGTATAAAAGAAGGGTTTCTTGTTTATAATGTTTTAAATATATAATGTAATAAAATGAAAGTGATTTGTTTATAATGTTAAAAATATGTAATTCAACTGACAAGTGATTTGTTGAAGTGATTTGTTTATAATGGTAAAAATAATGTTTAATAATAAAATGACAAGTGATCTCGTTTTTATAAGTTAAATATATAACGTAATAAAATGACAAGTGATCTGTTATAATGTTAACTATATAAATGTATTATAAAATGACAGTGATGTTTTAATGTTAAATATAAAGGTATAAAATGACAATTGAGTCTTTTATAATGGTTAATATATAATGTATTAAAATGACAAGTGATTGGTGTAATGTTAAATATATAACGGAATACAATTGACAAGTGATTTGTTATAATGTTTAAATATTATAACGTTAATAAAATGACAACAGTGATTTGTTTAAATGTTAATATATGAAGTAATAAAATGCCAAGTGATTGTTTATTAATGTTAATGATATAATGTAAAAAATGACAAGTGAGTGGTTGATAATGTTAAATATATAATGTAATAAAAATGACAAGTGATTGTATAATGTAAATATATAAGTAATAAAATGACAAGTGTTTGTTTACAAGTGATTTGTTTATAATGTTCAATAGATAATGTAATAAAATGACAAGTGATTCTGTTTATAATGTTAAATACTATAACGTAATAAATGACAAGTGACTGTTTATAAGGTAAATATATATATGTAATAAAATGACAAGTGGATCGGTTTATAAGTTAAATATATAATGTAATAAATTGAAAGTGATTTGGTATAAATGTAAAATAATATAATGAATAAAATTGACAAGGACTTGTTGAAAGTAAATATATATGTAATAAAATGACAAGCATTTGGTTTAATGTTAAATAATAATTGTAATCAAATGACAAGTGAGTTATAATGTTAAAATATGATGTAATAAATGAAGTGATTTTTTATAAGATGTAAATATATAAACGTAATAAAATACAAGTGAGTTGTTTATAATGTAAATAATAACGTAATAAAATGACAAGTGGTTTGTTGATAATGTTCGGGAGATACAGATAAGTTGCTAAAGTTAGGATCCTAGAATTTCTACTTGAGCTTGTAGTCTTCTCATGCCCAACAAATGGTTAGAATACGAAAACAGCAGAAACAGAAAATATCTTAGTTCATGTCCAAGCTCACACCAGTTAGGCAGGAAAATCCATATGATTACGTTAAGAGTGCAGTAAATGCATACAGAGGAGGAAAGATAGGTTTACCTTTTTGCAGTAACTTTGCCGAGCTAAGAGGAAGAGGAAGCGTGGGCAGAGGAAGGGAAAGCGTCAGAAGGAGGTCGGATTCCTCATCAATCTGAACATAAACAATGTGAGAATTAAAAGCGTCAGAGCAGGAAGACAAAAAACAGATTACATCCTAGATAACATTCACCATCCACACTCTCACCACAAACAGAACAAGGCAAAAGCACGGCAGGCTTTCAAAAGTGGTGGTTTTTTTAATAAATAATACTGCTCCGGAAATGACACTCAGGGCCTTTAAAACCTGACAAGGAATTACAAACTAATAGTAAGCCATTCAGCTGTCATGGAGAGCCCCTTTACTAGGTTCTTTGGTGGCTAAATCCATAGAAACTCTCTTCACTATCTGCGTCCGACCTGTGATCTCCGCTACATTACAGAGTAGAGACAGGAGACAGAAGCCTTCCACTGATGGCCTTTTTATGTCAGGCTCTTTGCGTGGAAACAAAACACAGACGAGCGAAGCTGTAACAGAATAATTCCCACAAACAAGGCAAGTAGCACAATGCATAGGTTACATTTACCTATTTACTTCCCACAGTTATTATAAAGTTTACTAATATTGTAAGAGCGGGAAGGTTCAAGTGTTTCCTTATTAAAATCACTAACATTTCATGTGTCTAATGTTCATGTTAATAAATGCTTCAATCTCACAGAACACTACCTCCCATTACGGGTCATTAACGAGTTAAAAGCGTTTCACTCTGCCTTACATAAAACAAAATCAAACATTGCTGTGTTATGCCCGACACTTGTAGAAGTAATGGCCGCCCATGCAGGAAAACCGATGTCTGATATCAGGAGATTGGACGTGTATAGTCGAATCAACCTGTATCAACGAGTTTTTTACCCCCATAGACACTTTAGAACATTGTTGTTGTACAATTGTTATGTTGTGTGCATGGACCCCTTCCCCGTAAGGTGAGAGCTGCCATTAAAACCTATAAAGGTTTAAAGGGTATCACCACTGGGGGAAAAAAATCGCCATTTAGCTTTATTAAAGAATGAGAGGTAAGACACATCTCCTTTACTTTCTTCAATTATAAACATGTGGAATACCATTAAAGGTCACCTGTGGTCTCAAAAAAAGTAGAGGTTCAATGAAAGTCGCCATATTTCTTAAAAATGAGTCCGACAAATCACATTTCTGCCGCAGCCTGTAAGAAATTACATTGGGGTGAATATATCTGTTGTATTCAATTAGATCAACTGGGCTTGAAGTTTAGTTCTTAAAGACGTTTCGCTAGTCATCCGACTGGCTTTCTCAATTCAGAAGTTTTGAATTCATTTCATTCTGAATTGAGAAAGCCAGTCGGATGACTAGTGAAAAATCTTCAAGAACTAAACTTCAAGTCCAGTTGATCTAATTGAATACAACAGAAATAACAGCCAATAATTGTTCCCTCAATCTGACTCTTTGCATTGTGGATATGGATACTATATAATATTGAGAATTACCGGTATCAATACATATACTGTAGTTCTGGTTGGTACAGGGATACTATATAATATTGAGAATTACTGGTATTAATACATATACTGTAGTTCTGGTTGGTACAGGATACTATATAATATTGAGAATTACTGGTATGAATACATATACTGTAGTTCTGGTTGGTACAGGGATACTATATAATATTGAGAATTACTGGTATTAATACATATACTGTATATGGATCAAGGGAGTGGAAAAAAGTATGGCAGCTGCCTCACAACATCCAGGTGTTGTTGACCACTGCACAGTTTGCTTCCAGTCATCATTTGAATGTTGAGGGCACATAAAATCCCTGACGAGTTCTAGGTGATACAAGCGAACCCTTAATAGACATTCAATTATCAATTCACCTCCTCATCTATATAAAAACGGAGATCTCTAATAAAAACCCTTATTTAAAATTATGTGTAGTTTTCTCCATATAACCGGTCTTTTAAGAGAACATGTTAGCCTTTCAAAAGGAGGGTGCTGTATCGCAAAACAAAGGTTAAGTATTGCTTACATATTGCATCTTAGCCAAGAGGAAAAGAGTATACACCAGGAGGCAAAGGGTAAGTAATCACTTATTACACAAAAAATATATCACGTTGGAGATAAAGAGGAGACCCTAAAAAAATAAAAATAGATCTTAGTATCTAAAAAAAACTATCCCTCGTCTATATTTAACCCCTAGCACTACAGGATCTATCTACACTAAACTCTTCTTTTGTTAATGTATGCCAGGAAAAACACGTGGAACCTTCAAAATAAATTAATCAGCCAATGCTGGAAGGTTCATAAGATCCACGGCACGTGTCGAAGTTCTATTCAGTCACGTGATCAGTATCATCCTACGGTACGTAGGTTATATCGTAATTAAATTATCAATCCAGGTCACGGTAATCTGTAATATTATCATTCCAGGGCCACTTGGTTATATCTGTTAATATTCATCCATCCGAGGTCACGGTATATCTGTAATATTCATCATCAGTCACGGTATACTGTTGATCATCGGTCCTTATATCTGTAATATTCATCCATCGTCGTACGTGTTACTCAGTCAGGTATATCTAATATTCATCCATCCACGTACACGGTATATCTAATAATTCATCCATCCGTCACGTTGTAACACATCACGGGACGGATATACTGTAAATATTCATCCATCCGAGGTCACGGTTTATATCTGTAAATATTCATCCATCATGTCACGGTATATCTGTAACTATTTCATCCATCCAGGTCACGGGTATATCTGTAAATGTTCATCTCATCCAGGCATGGTAATCTCGTAATATGTCATTCATCCAGTCATCGGTATATCTGTAATATTCATCCATCCAGGTCATGTTCGTAAGATTATCATCGTCATATATCTTATTCATTCCATCAGTGCACGGTATATCTGTATATTCCTCTCATCCAGGTCACGGGTTATCGGTGTAATATCATCCATCCAGTCACGGTCTATATCTGTAATATTCATCCATCAGGGTATACGGTAACTGTATATTATCCAATCCAGGTAATGGGTATATCTGTAATATTAAGTTCATCCATAGGCACGGTATCTGTAATATTTCATTCATGCAGGTATGGTATATCTCTGTAAATTCATCCATTCCAGGGTTCATGGTATATCTGTAATATTAATCATCCAGGTCAGGTATTACTGTGTGTATCAACTAGATCAACTGGGGCTTGAAGTTTAGTCTTAAAAGACGTTTCGCTAGTCATCGATGGCTTTCTCAATTCAGAAGTTTTGATAATTCATTTCATTCTGATGAGAAAGCCAGTCGGATGACTAGTGAAAAATCTGCAAGAACTAAACGTCAAGCCAGTGATCAAATGAATACAACATGAAAAACAGCCAATAAATTGTTTCCCTCAATCTGACCTTGCATGTGGATTGGATTACGTATATAATATTGAGAATTACCGGTATCAATACATATACTGTAGTTATTGTGTGGAACAGGAACTAAATAGAGAATTACTGTTTAATAAAGAGCTGGTCGACTATATAATATGATTGAGGACTTATGAGTCGTTGTTAGATACAAAATATATGGTTGATTAATTACATATACTGTAGTTTTGGTTGGTAGTAACATAAGGAATGTAGATTTAGATACGAGTTTGGTAAGATACTATCAATATTGAGAATTACTGGTAGTAATACCATAAATCTGTAGTTCTGGTTGGTACAGGGATACTATTATAATATTGAGAATTACTGGGTAGTAATACATATACTGTTAGTTCTGGCTGGTCAGGGAACTATATTATATGAGAATTACTAGATTAGACAGATACTGGAGTTCTGGTCTGGTACAGGTACGGTAGTCACAAGATTTTTAAGTCCAAAATGCATCACCTTACATTTATCAACATTGAATTTCATCTGCTGCACTGAGCCTCCCATGTGGACAAATCTATCTACATCACCCCTTGCAACGATTTGCACATCTTCTAAGAAAGCTTTTAATCGGTCGACACGTTTTGTGTCGTCAGCAAACCAGAAACCTTGCTTACAATATCCAACTTCCAAATCATTAATAAATAGATTAAATCGAAGCGGCCCCAACTCGAACCCTGTGGCCCCCACTTAGCACTTTAGTCCCTAATTGATGAAGCCCCATTTAACAACTACGCTCATGCAGCCTATTCATTAAAACCAATTTTCTAATCCATGGTACAAATGTTACTCCCCAGACCAACGACCTAAGCTATCATTAGTCGCCTATGGGGACGGTATCAAACCTTGGCAAAATCCCAGTAAACTACATCTTTCTATACACGAGTCTAACTTTCTACTTCCTTCCTCATAAAAGCCAGCAAGTTAGTTTAGACAAATCTATTCCTCCTAAATCCATGCTGGTTTACTACTTTATAATGTTCATTCCTTGAAACCATACTCTCGAACATGTTCCCTTTATTAAACTTCCAGGATCTTCCCCACCCTAAGTTAAACCTTACAGGCTGTATTACCTAACCAACACCGGCTGTGACGACTACCCTTTTTTTGAATATTGGAAAACATCGCCTTTTTTCAATCCAGAGGCACACCACGTACATGAAGGAATCACAAAAATAAGAAAACAATGGCCTAGATAAAACTGACTTAGAGCTCCCTAAGTACACTAGGATGTATTTTATCCGGTCCGGAGATTATTTAATATTAACCTTATTTAGTTCTTCTGTACCATTACCATATCCTCCCTCGGTTACCAAAGTGCACTTGCATCTTTATACCATTATTGCTTCTATACTCTATGCTATCTGTACTTGGATCTTCTATAGTGGTATACAGAGGGGGGAAATAGGTTAGGGTCAGACATTTTGCTTTAATCGCCATCCTCCGTTACTACCTCATATCCCTATTAATTTAATGGTCAACCATATTCTCAGTCCCCATCTCTTAACTATTAATATTACTAATTAATTTTTAGGCTTAGTGATGCTTTGTTCACTATCCTAACTTTATTATTAATTTTAGCTATTTTGAGTGCTTTCTTACACTCCTGTTACAGTTTTTGTAATCCCTAAAGGCCCTTTCCTTTCCTCTTGCCTTAACGGTTTTTTAAAATGCCTTTTTCTTTTTTTCTTCCTTTCCCTTTGCCTCCATATTACTGAAAGGTTCAGCAATATTATCCTGCTTGAACACTTCCTGTTTTTCAGCCATGTGACCAGCTTTTTAATTATGTGACCCAGCCTCTACCTAGATTAATAGGCTCCCATTCAAACTGTCAGTTTTTTCTCCAGGGGGCTTCCTGTTTTCCCCCCAGCATTTAGTCTAACTGAGCATGCTCCTCATCCCTGTGGCAAAGGGGTGGAGCAGAGTCTCTGGGATGTACTCAACCCACCGCATCAAGAAATTTGAATATTCACCCCAATTGTAATTTCTACAGGCTGCGGGCAGAAATGTGATTGTCCTCGGCTCATTTTAAAGGCAATATTGCAGCTTTCATTTTCATTTGAACCCTAACTTGTTTTTGAGACACAGTTTTTGACCTTACATGGTATTTCCACGTTTTATTGAAGAAAGTAAAGGAGATGTGTCTAACTCTCATTCTTTAATAAAGCTAAATGGCAATATTTTTCCCCCCAGTGGTGATCCCTTTAAACACGTTGAATAGGTTTTAAATGGCATCTCGCACTTAAGGGGTCCATGCCCACAACAATAACAATTGTACAATCAACAAATGTTTCTAAAGTGTCCCTGGGGGGAAAAAAACTCAGTTGATAGCAGTTGATCGCTATACACAGTCCAATACCTATTCAAACAATCGTTTGCCTCCTGCATGGCCTCCATTACATCCTTCTACAAGTGTCGGGCATACACATCAATGTTTGAATTTGTTTGTTTGATGTAGGCAGAGTGAAAGCTTTAACAACCTCGTTAATGATCCGTAAATGGGAGGTAGGGTTTCTGTTGCATATGTGAAGCATTTTATAACATGATTAAACATATAGAACAATGGAATGTTAGGATTATAATGGAAAACACTTGACCTTCACTCTCTGACCCTATATAGTACGTAATAATAACTGTGGGAGTAATAGGTCAAATGTAACCTATTGCATTGTCTACTGGCTTGTTTGTGGTAATTTTCTTGTTCACAAAACCAGCTTCGCTCTGTGTTTTTTTTCCAGGCAAAGATCCTGAACCAAAAGGGCCAATCAGTGAATGCTTCTTCTGTCTCGGGATACTATATAATATTGAGAATTACTGGTATTAATACATATACTGTAGTTTTGGTTGGTACAGGGATACTATATAATGAGAATTACTAGTATTAATACATATACTGTAGTTCTGGTTGGTACAGGTATATGGATCAAGGGAGGGAAAAAAGTATGGCAAGCCCTCCAACATCCGGTGTGTTGACACTGCACAGTTTGCTTCCATGTATCATTTGAATGTTGGGGCACATTAAAATCAGCCTTGACGAGTTCTAGGTGATCACAGCGAACCCTTAATAGACATTCAATACAATTCACCTCCTCATCTATATAAAAACGGAGATCTCTATAAAAACCCTTTATTTAAACATTATGTTGTAGTTTTCTCCATATAACCGGTCTGTTGTAAAGAGACATTAGCCTTTCAAAAGGAGGGGTGCTTATCAGCAAAACAAAGGGTTAAGTATTGCTTAACCATATTGCATCTTAGCCAAGAGAAAAAGAGGATACACCAGGAAGGCAAAGTGGTAAGTATCACTTATTACACAAAAAAATTATATCACTTGGAGATAAAGAGGAGACCTAAAAAAATAACAATAGATCTTAGTATCTAAAAAAACTATCCCTCGTCTATATTAAAACCCCTAGCACTACAGGATCTATCTAACATAAACTCTTTCTTTTGTTAATGTATGCCAGGAAAACAACACCGTGGAACCTTCAAAAATGAAATTAATAACAGCCATGTGAAGTTCATAAAGACCACGGCGTGATCGAAATTCCCATTCGTCGGTGAATCTTATCATTCCAACCGGTACGGTGTTATATCGTAATAAATCATCAATCCGGTCAGGTATATCTGCTAATATTATCATCCAGGTCCACGGGTTATATCTTACTATTTCATCAGGTCACGGTATATACTGTAATATTCATCCATCAGGGTACGTTACTGTTGATCACGGTCACGTATATCTGTAATATTCATCCATACGTCGTAAGAGCTCCATCAAGGTATATCTAATATTCATCCATCCACGTACACGGTATATCTTAATATCATCCCATCCGTCACGTATTGTAACATTATCCACCGCGGATATACTGTAAATATTCATCCATCCGGGTCACGGTTTATTATCTGTAAATTTCATCCATCAGTCACGGTATATCTGTATATTTCATCCATCCAGGTCACGGTATATCTGTAATGTTCATCCATCCAGGTCACTGGTAATCTGGTAATATGTCATTCATCCAGGTCATCGTATATCTGTAATATTCATCCATCCAGGTCAATGGACGTTAAATTATCTCAGGTATTATATCGTATACATTCCATCAGGGCACGGTATAATCTGTATATTCATTCATCCAGGTCACGGGGTATATCGTTAATATTCATCCATCCAGTCACGGTTCTATATCTGAATATTCATTCCATCAGGTCATACGGTAATCTGTATATTCATCCAATCCAGGTATGGGATATCTGTAATATTACAGTTCACCAGGCACGGATATCTGTAATATTTCATTCAGCAGGTCATGGTATATCTCTGTAAATTGCATCCATTCCAGGGTTCATGGTATATCTGTAATATTATCATCCAGGTCAGGGTATACTGTGGTATCAATAGAATCAAACTGGGGCTTGAAGTTAGTTTTAAAGACGTTTCGCTTTAGTCATCCGATGGCTTTCTCAATTCAGAAGTTTTCGAAAATTCATTTCATTCTGAATTGAGAAAGCCAGTCGGATACTAGTGAAAAATCTTGCAAGAAACTAAACTCAAGCCAGTGATCTAATGAATACAACATGAAATATACAGCCAATAAATTTTTCCCTCAATCTGGACCTTGCATGGTGGATTGGATACGATATAATATGAGAATTACGGTATCAATACATATACTGTAGTATTGTGGAGACAGGGATAAGATACTATATAATATTGAGAATTACTGGTATTAATACATATACTGTAGTTCGTCTGGTACCGGAGATCTATATAATATGTGAGAATGACTGTATGACTGACATCATATCTGAGTTCGGGTTGGTACAGGGATACTATAATAATATTGAGAATTAATGGTAGTAATTACATATACTGTATTTTGGTTGGTACAGGGATAACTATATAATGAGAATACTAGATTATACAGATACTGAGTTCTGGTCTGGTAAGTATACTATATTAATATTGGAGATTACTGGGATAATACATAAATACGGTAGTTCTGGTTGGTACAGGGATACTATATAATATTGAGAATTACTGGGTATAATACATATAGTAGTTCGGCTTGGTACAGGATACTTATTAATATGGAATGTACTGGTATGATATAATATACTGTAGTTCTGGTTGGTAAGGGATGGGGGAGGAGGATACTAATAATATTGAGAATTACTGCGGGTATTAATTACATATACTGTAGTTTTGGTTGGTACAGGGATACTATATAATGAGAATTACTAGTATTAATACATATACTGTAGTTCTGGTTGGTACAGGCATACTATATAATGAGAATTACTGGTATTAATACATATACTGTAGTTCTGGTTGGTACTAGGATATGGTTCTCTTTTTCATGTATGAGACATGAAGACTGTAATGTCATTTATGTAGCTTTATGTATATGGACCAGACTAACTGCCCACCTAATTTGTATATGAAACACCAAACAGAGTATGGACTATAGGGGCCTCTAGGGGAGTTTACTCAGGGTCTTTATATGAATGTAAGTGGAGTACTTGATTACACAACACTGTACATTATAAAACTACAGAGCATACAAATATGGGATGAAACCGATATCAGAATTGTGAACATACAATATAAGGTGGTTTGTCAGTCAAAGGAAAGTGTAAATTCACATTGTACCTTTTTATCTGGAATATTTTGTTTATCTCTCGCCTCTTTCGATTTCTGAATGGCTTTCAGAACCTCCACTGTGTCCAGTTCCTTCTCAGAGGTCCTGGTATTGTCTAAGCAAACCTATAGAACAGATACCACGGTAAGCCTGACACATATCCCCAGTATTCTACAGATGCAGTAGCCCTGATACATTGTTAATTCAGTTAATAATCATTTCATTTCCCATCATTATTCATTTATTTCTTTTCCTATTTACACAAATTCAGGTTATTTACATCAAGGTTCCTAAAGGTTCGTACACACGTGCGATCGCTGGTGCCGGCCCATTTCGGACGATAATCGTTCGTTAGATCCCCCTGGAGGATCGGGCAATGAATGCTGAACGAATGGCCGTTTCACTCGATAAAGTGTCCAAACACGGGCTAATTATCTCCTGAAACGGCCGTACACATTGTGCATTGTGGGTCGGCACCTGCGATCGCAAGTGTGTACAGACCTTAAAGCTTTGAAATTGAACCTCCTGCTGGAACTAAGAAAGAAATATAAACAAGTAGAAAGTACTTTTCATTTTTTAAAGAGAAACATTACCAACATTTCAATCTATCCCAGTCCGCCTGTAACAAAAATCATCCTCATGTTTGGCATTGTAAGTCATTTATAAAGAGATTAAAGTGACCCAATACAGGAACATTCCCAATATTTCCATCTATCCCAGGCAAACTGGGATAGATAATACTATGTTACTATGTAACGGTTATACAGACATTATGGGTAGGGTATAAAGGTTGGACTAGATGGACGTATGTCTTTATACAACCTCCAATACTATGTTACTATGTAACTGTTATACAGACATTATGGGTAGGGTATAAGGTTGGACTAGATGGACGTATGTCTTTATACAACCTCCAATACTATGTTACTATGTAACTGTTATACAGACATTATGGGTAGGGTATAAAGGTTGGACTAGATGGACGTAGTGTCTTATACAACCTCCAATACTATGTTACTATGTAACTGTTATACAGACATTAGGGTAGGGTATAAAGGTTGGATTAGATGGACGTATGTCTTTATACAACCTCCAATACTATGTTACTATGTAACGGTATACAGACATTATGGGAGGGGTATAAAGGTCGGACGATGGACATATGTCTTATATAACCTCCAATACTATGTTACTATGTAACGTTTATACGACATTATGGGTAGGGTATAAAGGTTGGACTAGAAGGACGTTGTGTCTTTATACAACCCCAATACTATTGTTGTACTTGTTATACAGACATTATGGGTAGGGTATAAAGGTTGGACTAGATGGACATATGTCTTTATACATCCTCCAATACTATGTTACTATGTAACAGTTATACAGACATTATGGGTAGGATATAAAGGTTGGACTAGATGACGTGTGTCTTTATACAACCCCCAATACTATGTTGTACTGTTATACAGACATTATGGGTAGGGTATAAAGGTTGGACTAGATGGACATATGTCTTTATACATCCTCCAATACTATGTTACTATGTAACTGTTATACAGACATTATGGGTAGGGTATAAAGGTTGGACTAGATGGACGTATGTCTTTATACAACCTCCAATACTATGTTGCTATGTAACTGTTATACAGACATTATGGGTAGGGTATAAAGGTTGGACTAGATGGACGTAGTCTTTATACAACCTCCAATACTATGTTACTATGAACTGTTATACAGACATTATGGGTAGGGTATAAAGGTTGGACTAGATGGACGTGGTCTTATACAAACCTCCAATACTATGTTGCTATGTGAACTGTTATACAGACATTTTGGGGTAGGGTATAAGGTTGGACTAGACGGACGTATGTCTTTATACAACCTCCAATACTATGTTACTATGTAACTGTTATACAGACATTATGGGTAGGGTATAAAGGTTGGACAAATGGACGTATGTCTTTATACCTCCAATACTATGTTGCTATGTAACTGTGATACAGACATTATGGGTAGGGTTAAAGGTTGGACTAGATGGACGTATGTCTTTATACAACCTCCAATACTATGTACTATGAAACTGTTATACAGACATATGGGTAGGGTATAAAGGTTGGACTAGATGGACGTATGTCTTTATACAACCACCAATACTATGTTACTTTGTAACTGTTTATACAGACATTATGGGTAGGTTATAAAGGTCGGACAGATGGACGTATGCTTTAACAACCTCCAATACTATGTGTACTATGTAACTGTTATACAGACATTATGGGTAGGGTATAAAGGGGATAGATGGACATAGTCTTTATACAACCTCCAATACTATGTTATTATGTAACGTTAGACAGACATAGGAGTAGGGGATAAAGGTGGACTAAATGGACGTATGTCTTTATAACAACCTCCAATACTATGTATTATGTAACTGTTAGACAGACATTATGGGTAGGGTATAAAGGTTGGACTAGATGGACATATGTCTTTATACAACCTCCAATACTATGTTACTATGTAAATGTTATACAGACATTATGGGTAGGGTATAAGGTTGGACTAGATGGACGTATGTCTTTATACAACCTCCAATACTATGTTACTATGTAACTGTTATACAGACATTATGGGTAGGGTATAAAGGTTGGACTAGATGGACGTATGTCTTTATACAACTCCAATACTATGGTACTATGTAACTGTTATACAGACATTATGGGTAGGGATAAAGGTCGGACTAGATGGACGTATGTCTTTATACAACTCCAATACTATGTACTATGTAACGTTATACAGACATTATGGGTAGGGTATAAAGGTTGGACTAGATGGATGTATGTCTTTATACAAACCTCCAATACTATGTTACATGTAACTGTTATACAGACATTATGGGTAGGGTATAAGGTTGGAATAGATGGACGTATGTCTTTATACAACCTCCAATACTATGTTACTATGTAAACTGTTATACCGACATTATGGGTAGGGTATAAAGGTAGGACTAGATGGACGTATGTCTTTATACAACCTCCAATACTATGTTACTATGTAACTGTTATACAGACATTATGGGTAGGGTATAAAGGTGAACTAGATGGACGGGTGTCTTTATACAACCTCCAATACTATGTTACTATGTAACTGTTATAGACATTATGGGTAGGGTATAAGGTTGGACTAGATGGACGTATGTCTTTATACAACCTCCAATACTATGTTACTATGTAAACTGTTATACAGACATTATGGGTAGGGTATAAAGGTTGGACTAGATGGACGTATGTCTTTATACAACCTCAATACTATGTTACTATGTAACTGTTATACAGACATTATGGGTAGGGTATAAAGGTTGGACTAGATGGATGTATGTCTTTATACAACCTCCAATACTATGTTACTATGTAAACTGTTATACAGACATTATGGGTGAGGGTATAAGGTTGGACTAGATGGACGTATGTCTTATACAACCTCCAATACTATGTTACTATGTAACTGTTATACAGACATTATGGGTAGGGTATAAAGGTAGGACTAGATGGACGTATGTCTTTATACAACCTCCAGTACTATGTTACTATGTAACTGTTATACAGACATTATGGGTAGGGTATAAAGGTTGAACTAGATGGACGTGTGTCTTTATACAACCTCCAATACTATGTTACTATGTAACTGTTATACAGACATTATGGGTAGGGTATAAAGGTTGTGGACTAGATGGACGTATGTCTTTATACAACCTCCAATACTATGTAACTGTTAGCCATTATGGTAAGGGTATAAAGGTTGGACTACACAATGAATAATAATCTCCCCACCTCGATACACTTCCGTACTGACAACACAAAACATTCCACAAAAGAAAAAACAAAAACAAGTCCAGTGAGCTGTTCCCTCCCTTTGTATATTTGCCAATCTGGATGAGGATATCTGGTCTTGCCATTGGTTCTCTTTCCTGTGGACTGCACTATTTGAAATTAAAAAGATGGAGGGGAAACTAATCAATGGTAAACAACATCCCTGAGTATCCTGCTACCCTAGCTCCTAGACTTTACCCATGTTATAGGCTCTGACTAGTTTACTAAGACTTACAGCATTTTATACCTTCGACTTCCGGCCCTAGACGGTCAGGCTCCAGATCTCATATTTTCTTGATCTGCAGTAAGTAACATACATAGGGAGTTATGTACCAAGAGGTGCAAAAGTGTACCTGCACTGTTAATTTGCAGCAACCAATCAGATGAAACCATTTTGCTGGTCTACTACAGTTAGAAAACATTTGATTGGTTGCTGTAGATTAAGAACACAGGCAAACTTTTGCATTAACTCAAAAGTGACCAGTTGCTTTGTATATAGTTATTTTTGTTACAAGGTTACATGTTGATAAATTATGTACTATAGTCACTATAATGACAAATCTCAATTCAAATCCACCGGGTCAGATCATTGATGCCCGACCAATCACCCATACATGAACAAATTGCCGGCTGTTCGTTGAGCAGTTGGCACTGGGTACTTTCCCTTACTCCTGCAATACTTACTGGAAGTCTCATTCAGCTCTCTGCTCCTCCTCTCTTCTCCTGTAAGTGACAGATTGCAATGCAGCCTTCCCATTGGCTGCACTGAGCCAAGAGAGGAGGGACAAAGCGCATTGGAGACTTTGAGTAATTATTGCAGGAGGTAGTGAAAGAACCCAGGGTGAGGCTAAGTGATTTAGATCCTCACCCTGAGTACTATGCAGGTATGAATCAAGGAGAAGGTGTAGAATTGTCCTTTAAGGTTTGTTAAAGAATTATTTACATTATGAATACATTTTGTCTTGTAACTGCCTTAATGTTTTGAGTGTTCTGTATAGCAGGTGGGTACAACTTGTACCTGCTGTTCTAGGGTCTTCTTATAGATTATTAAAAATGATATGAAAAAAAGGTAAATAATATTTACCACAGAAGGAGACCCACCTCCCATTATTACATTACAGCAGTATTATACCTAAAAGCTGCTTTCGGTGACAGATCTCCAATCTTCCTCACCCCCGATATGAGTAAATGTTAGAGATGGGGGGGTCATAGTAATGGGGGAGGAGTGAAGAGTTGTCAGTTGCAGAAGCACGTGGCCATCTTTTAAAAGGGTTATAATCCTGCTATAATGTAAGATGAGGTATGAGGTGGGTCTCCCTGGAAAATGTTAAATACAGTTATATTACATAATACAGTTTATTGTCCTTTTACCCGTCTCTAGGGTTTCCCATGGTTATTTTTATTTCACTGGTAATTACACTAATAGTCAGTGCAACCAGCACACCTGCCATTTTCAAAACCCTAAATACAAACACTTACCGGTACTTGTTCAAAGCTTATTTTGCAATCCATATGTATAAACAGAGGTTCGAACCACATAACCCAACCTACTCTTATTTCCATTAGCCTAGTTTGCTGATCCAAGGATGAATAATAACATTATTTCCAATCAAGTGGAAACATCCGTTAGCGGTAAACATGCACCAACCACAAAGCATTTCACCTTAAAATGGTGACAAATTCCATCCATGGTTTTCCACCCAATTACACTTATTATGATCCAGAGAATACATTTGCAGAGAATGGATAACGACCCCGAGTTATAATGTTACAACCTTTAAATAAATCCACACGGGCCTGGGTTATCCACTCTTATAGAACGTTGCCATTTAATCTTCATCATGTGCTGAGATGTGTGATGTTGGTTTTGTGACGTTATTTACAGAACAGAAAAACATCTCCTCACCTCTGAAGCTCTGTCCGCAAACTGTGCCAGGACCTTGGTCCTATAATCCGGAATGACAGCCACAGGATTTGATGCCAAATTCACATTTTCCAAGCATGGAAGATTTCCAATATTTTTAATTTCTTCAAGCTAGGAAAACACAAAATCAGACAGTAAAAACAGAAAAACCAATCAATTCACCATTCAATCAATTTGTTTTTTTTTATCCTTTATTCAACCTTTACAATTGTGTTACTATTAATTGATTTTTAAAGGACCAATTACAGCTGATGTATTCCCACTTGTATCCTACTGCTGGGACAGAGCTTCATCAGCTCTGAGGTTCTTTATCATTTTTAACGCTAGCCACAAGCCTGAACAGAAAAAGGTTTCTATCCCTAAGGTGTCCATAAGCAGAGAAAAGCACATATATTAATTGCAGGCCTGCACCAAGCTTCAGAAAAGATAGGTTTTTGGGTGTGAAACAGCTTATAACACATGCAAAAACAGTGCAGAGTAGGAAGAGATACTTTACAAGCCTATAACTTTGGATTGACAACAGCTAGACTTGTTAGACTTGTTTAAAAGATATGATAGAACTGTTTTCAATAGGCAGCACACATTCACTTTTAGTGGTAGCCAATGCAATTCTGATACAGGGAATTAGTTAGACTTTATCTGATATTTATTGTGTAACCCACAATACATCATAGTAGCATGTTACAAAACATTCAAACAAGGACAACTAAAGCCTTGAATCGGAAGGTAAATCTCCTTGATATAAAAGCAGTAATCTCTATCTCGCCTCTCATTTTGATATGGTTGTTGGGAAATTGACCTAACACACAGACCATTATGTTCTTTTACATGCTTAGTCCTAACATATTGTAGGGACCTGTCACAGTGGGTCCCACACACTAGTAGCCTCCAGCCAATCCTTTCACAGGACAGTGTCTAGTCACTGTTCATTCACACAGCTATTTCATCCAGTTCTTCATCCATACATTTAATGTAGTGGAATTTACAGTTTATTGGTGTTTAAGAGGGGATATTATCAGATTCTGGACTGTAAAAATGTGGGTTCAGTTCTCCTTTAAAGCTATAGAGACAGAGCAGGAAATGATTCAGTCCAGTGACAGAACATTCATTCATATTATGTAGAGAAACTTGTAGGGTTAATGTAATATGGGGTAAATGTCCCCCAGATGGTAGTGAAATCCCAACCTGACCAGGGGTACAGCATTAGCTGCACACTCTGTAAGCAGAGCAGTGTACATAGTGAGGCTGAGCAGAACTTATAAGTGTCGCAGACACTACAAGAAGCCAGCGAGTAAGGAAGTTAAGGGGGGGGTGTTTAGGAGCACTCAATAAACATTAACAATTTCATGACAAAGCAAGCACAGATAAATATGTGAGTACCAGTATTTTACTTTGTAGTTATCCTTTAATGGAGTGTGAATTTTGCTCAGGGATTACTCCATATTGTTGATCTGTTTTACCCTGTCGTACCACACCATGCCAGTCTAGACTATTATATTTGGTGGTGCCTTATTTTACTTTCTTTTGTGTCCTGCTACGAATATTACTTTAAATGACAGGAAACCCCATTTACAATAGTGTCCCAGAAGAACAAACTATACTTCCACAGAATGCAACACCCGTATTAGGTGGTTGGGCTGTTGAATGAACTCATCAGTAGTAGACTAAATGTTACTGGAACTCCAACCTTTAGTATGATCTATAGTATGGAAAACACAAAGAGGGTCATGTTCTAATTCATATAGAGGAATCTCTGGATTCTCTAGATGTAACAGTACACAGCAATAGGGATCTCCCCCATGGAAGTAATTAAAGGAATAGTTCACCGCTAAAGTCAACTTTACCTTGAATGCACTGATTGAAGACTGAGAGGTTAAAGTACAACTAAAGCCACAGAACCAGAAAACAAAACACCTTGATATAAAACCAGTAATCTGTGTCTTACCTCTCATTTTGATACGGGTGCTGGAAAATTTACCAAAATAATATATGGATTGTGCTTTACTTCACAGCATTCTAGTATCACACGTTTGGTCAATGTTCATTATGTTCTGCACATGCTCAGTCCTTAGCTATGGCACAAACTTGTTACAGTTGGTCACACCCATTAATAATATCTAGCCAATCCTTTTACAGGACAGGTAAAGCAAGGAAGCATGTGACTGAGGTCAGGAGGTGTGGTCTGACACTGCCCCTACACACAGATACTTCATCCAGTTCTTAACAGGCTTACATTTACTTTAATACGATTTACTGAAGTGGTATTAGATAGCTTATTGGTCTTTTTAGGGGGGTTGTTTTCAGATTGTTCAGTATAAAAAATTGGGTTTAGTTCTCCTTTGAGGAGCTTACCTTCCGTTCTTCAATCAATGCATGTGGAGCCAGGAACAAACGTGATCCTCCGCTGTCTCACTGAAATTTCCTTCCTGATTCTGTTTAATTATAGCGTGCATTATCGTGCATGCGCGCTATAATCAAACAGAACCAGGAAGCGGTCAGGACCTGTCAGTGTGACAGTCAGTCTTTCCTGGTACCAGAGGCCTTGATTGAAAAAACGGAAGGTAAGGCTTAGTTCCTCAACCTGATTGTCTTTAATCAATGCATTAAAGGAATAGTTCACTTTTGCAGGTAGTAAAGGATAGAATAATAATATTATTATTAACAGTTGCTGAAAGATAGTACAATACCTTATCAATTTGGTTGTTACTTAAGTCCAGGTTGACAAGAGAATATAATTTATTCAGACCACGGAGACTCTCCAGCATATTTCCAGCTAAAATGAGCGTCTTAATATTCCCAACTTTGGTGTAGACTCCATCAAGGCTGGTGAGTTTATTGTAGGAAAGGTCCAGATGTACCAGGTTGTATAAGTGCTGCTCCCAACCCCCCAAAAATGATTGGTTAATATTTACACTGTCAATCTTTCCAACAATACAATAGACTAGTGTGGTGGTGCATTGAAATAAAGCTACCTTTGGTTAACCACACCATTGGCTGGACCTGCATCCTTACTTAAAGAATAATTTTTTGTACGTTTTAATGGGATTTTATACTTTTTAGAACTTTTAAAACAATTTGGTCTTGTTTATCTGTTTTATCTTTTATATGAACACAACCAATTCACAATGAAGGAACCGACATATACGGCTCTATATAGACCCCTTAACATCCTGTCTGGATAAACCATTATAAAAATACTGGATTAAATGTTACACTGAACCGGGTCTGAAGGTTCTTATAGACAGTACTGGACATCATGGCTTTATTCCTGTGTACCTGAACCCAGACATGGTATACTGGTTCTAGTCATTTCTACTATCTTACTCCATATGTGACAACATACATGACAAATGTTAACACAAACTCCAGATTCTAACATATAACCTAACTTCAAACATCCTATAGTAATACGTCTCCTCCCACTGGATGTCATCCTATAGTAATACGTCGGATTACATCCGTGGGAGGAGACGTATTACTATAGGATGACATCTAGTGGGAGGAGACGTATTACTATAGGATGACATCCAGTGGAGGTGATGTATTACTATAGGATGACATCCAGTGGGAGGTGACGTATTACTGTAGGATGACATCCAGTGGGAGGTGATGTATTACTATAGGATGACATCCAGTGGGAGGAGACGTATTACTGTAGGATGACATCCAGTTGGAGGAGACGTATTATTATTGTAGGATGACATCCAGTGGGAGGAGACGTATTACTATAGGATGACATCCAGTGGGAGGAGACATATTACTATAGGATGACATCCAGTGGGAGGAGACGTATTACTGTAGGATGAATCCAGTGGGAGGAGACGTATTACTGTAGGATGACATCCAGTGGGAGGTGACGTATTACTATAGGATGACATCCGTGGGAAGAGAGTCTAGAGGATGACATCAGTGGAGGAGACGTATTACATAGGATGACATCCAGTGGAGGAGACGTATTACTTAGGATGACATCCAGTGGGAGGAGACGTATTACTGTAGGATGACATCCGTGGGAGGAGACGTATTACTATAGGATGACATCCAGTGGGAGGAGACGTATACTTTAGATGACATCCAGTGGGAGGAGACTATTACTATAGGATGACATCCAGTGGGAGAGACGTATTACGTAGGATGACATCAGTGGGAGGTGACGTATTACTATGGATGACATCCAGTGGGAGGAGACGTATTACTATAGGATACATCCAGTGGGAGGAGACGTATTACTATAGGATGAAATCCAGTGGGAGGAGAACGTATTACTGTAGGATGACATCCAGTGGGAGGAGACGTATTACTATAGGATGACATCCAGTGGGAGGAGACGTATTACTATAGATGACATCCAGTGGGAGGAGACGTATACTATAGGATGACATCCGTGGGAGGAGACATATTACTTAGTGACATCCGTGGGAGAGAATATTCTGTGGATGACATCCAGTTGGAGGAGACGTATTACTATAGGATGACATCCGTGGGAGGGAGACGTATTACATAGGATGAAATCCAGTGGGAGGAGACGTATACTGTAGGATGACATCCAGTGGGAGGAGACGTATTACTATAGGATGACATCCAGTGGAGGAGACGTTATTACTATAGGATGAACATCCAGTTGGAGGAGACGTATTACTATAGGATGAAATCCATGGGAGGAGACGTATTACTGTAGGATGACATCCAGTGGGGAGGAGACGTATTACTATAGGATGACAATCCAGTTGGAGGAGACGTATTACTATAGGATGAAACCAGTGGAGGAGACGTATTACTATAGGATGAATCCGTGGGAGGAGACTATTACTGTGGATGACATCCAGTTGGAGGAGACGTATTACTGTAGGATGACATCCAGTGGGAGAGACGTATTACTGTAGGATGACATCCAGTGGAGGAGACATATTACTGTAGGATGACACCAGTTGAGGAGACGTATTACTGTAGAGAAATCCAGTGGGAGGAGACGTATTACTGTAGGATGAAATCCAGTGGGAGGAGACGTATTATATAGGATGAAATCCATGGAGGAGACGTATACTATAGGATGACATCCAGTGGGAGGAACATATTACTGAGGATGACATCCAGTGGGAGGAGACGATTACTGTAGGATGACATCTAGTGGGAGGAGACGTATTATAGGATGACATCCAGTGGGAGGAGACGTATTACTATAGGATGACATCTAGTGGGAGGAGACGTATTACTATAGGATGACATCCAGTGGGAGGGAGACGTATTACTATAGGATGACATCTAGTGGGAGGAGACGTATTACTATAGGATGACATCCAGTGGGAGGTGATGTATTACTATAGGATGACATCCAGTGGGAGGTGACGTATTACTGTAGGATGACATCCAGTGGGAGGTGATGTATACTATAGGATGACATCCAGTGGGAGGAGACGTATTACTGTAGGATGAATCCAGTTGGAGGAGACGTATACTGTAGGATGACATCCAGTGGGGGAGACGTATTACTATAGGATGACATCCAGTGGGAGGAGACGTATTACTATAGGATGACATCCGTGGGAGGAGACGTATTACTATAGGATGACATCCAGTGGGAGGAGACGTATTACTATAGGATGACATCCAGTGGGAGGAGACGTATTACTATAGGATGACATCCAGTGGGAGGAGACGTATTACTGTAGGATGAAATCCAGTGGGAGGAGACGTATTACTATAGGATGACATCCAGTGGGAGGAGACGTATTACTATAGGATGAAATCCAGTGGGAGGAGACGTATTACTATAGGATGACATCCAGTGGGAGGAGACATATTACTGTAGGATGACATCCAGTGGAGGAGACGTATTACTGTAGGATGACACTCAGTGGGAGGAGACGTATTACTATAGGATGACATCAGTGGAGGAACAGTATACTTAGGATGACATCTATGGGAGGGACGTATTACTATAGGATGACATCCAGTGGGAGGAGACGTATTACTATAGGATGACATCTAGTGGGAGGAGACGTATTACTATAGGATGACATCCAGTGGGAGGTGATGTATTACTATAGGATGACATCCAGTGGGAGGTGACGTATTACTGTAGGATGACATCCAGTGGGAGGTGATTATTACTATAGGATGACATCCAGTGGGAGGAGACGTATTACTGAGGATGACATCCAGTGGAGGAGAGACGTATTACTGTAGGATGACATCCAGTGGGAGGAGACGTATTACTATAGGATGACATCCAGTGGGGGAGACGTATTACTATAGGATGACATCCAGTGGGAGGAGACGTATTCTATAGGATGACATCCAGTGGGAGGTGACGTATTACTATAGGATGACATCCAGTGGGAGGAGACGTATAACTATGGATGACATCCAGTGGGAGGAGACGTATTCTGTGATGAAATCCAGTGGGAGGAGACGTATTACTATGATACACCATGGGAGGAGACGTATTACTATAGGATGACATCCAGTGGGAGGAGACGTATTACTATAGGATGACATCCAGTGGGAGGAGACGTATTACTGTAGGATGAAATCCAGTGGGAGGAGACGTATTACTATAGATGACATCAGTGGGAGGAGACGTTATTCTGTAGGATGAAATCCAGTGGGAGGTGACGTATTACTATAGGATGACATCCAGTGGGAGGAGACGTATACTATAGGATGACATCCAGTGGGAGGAGACGTATTACTATAGGATGAAATCCATGTGGGGGAGACGTATTACTATAGGATGACATCCAGTGGGAGGAGACGTTTACTGTAGGATGACATCCAGTGGGAGGAGACGTATTACTATAGGATGAATCCAGTGGGAGGAGACGTATTACTATAGGATGAATCCAGTGGGAGGAGACGTATTACTATAGGATGACATCCAGTGGGAGGACGTAGGAGACTGTATAACTATACTATAGGATGACATCCAGTGGGAGGTGACGTATTACTATAGATGACATCCAGTGGGAGGAACGTATTACTATAGGATGACATCCAGTGGGAGGAGTACGTATTACTATAGGATGACATCCAGTGGGAGGAGACGTATTACTTAGGATGATAAGACTCCAGTGGGAGGAGACGTATTACTATAGGATGACATCCAGTGGGAGGAGACGTATTACTATAGGATGACAGGCCTGGAGGAGACGTATTACTATAGAATGACATCCAGTGGAGGAGACGTATTACTGTAGGATGACATCCAGTGGGAGGAGACGTATTACTATAGGATGACATCCAGTGGGAGGAGACATATTACTATAGGATGACATCCTATAGTAATACGTCTCCTCCCACTAGATGTCATCCTACAGTAATACGTCTCCTCCCACTGGATGTCATCCTATAGTAATACGTCTCCTCCCACTGGATTTCATCCTACAGTAATATGTCTCCTCCCACTGGATTTCATCCTACAGTAATACGTCTCCTCCACTGGATGTCATCCTATAGTAATACGTCTCCTCCCACTGGATGTCATCCTATAGTAATACGTCTCCTCCCACTGGATGTCATCCTACAGTAATACGTCACCTCCCACTGGATGTCATCCTATAGTAATACGTCTCCTCCCACTGGATGTCATCCTATAGTAATACGTCTCCTCCCACTGGATGTCATCCTACAGTAATACGTCTCCTCCCACTGGATGTCATCCTATAGTAATACGTCTCCTCCCACTGGATTTCATCCTATAGTAATACGTCTCCTCCAACTTGTGTAAAGTACCCAGAGGTGAGGACTTAGCGATTTAGGTCCTCACCCTGGGTACTTTGCAGGAGTGGATCGGGGAAATGGTGAGTATAATTGTCCTTTAAGTTCTGTTTAAACTTTATTATACTGGGAATCCCCAAAAAACCAAAATAATATAGTTTATCATTCTACAAGAGGTTAAAATGCTGAATCTAGATTAGATTTTACCATTGTACAGAATGTTAATTAACACATCCTCCAGCTTTCAATATGGCTAATGGCAGAACTATGAGGAATCACAGACCACAGCAACCCTTACCTGCAGATTCTCTATAGAAACAATTTCATTGTGACTCAAGTCCAGGTATTCAAGCTGGGAAATTAATTTCTGAAAAGAATAAAATATTTAGGCAGCAGTAGCCCCAACATATTTAATACACAGTACTACAGCAGTATCCCCAACATATTTAATATACAGTACTACAGCATATCCCCAACATATTTAATATACAGTACTACAGCATATCCCCAACATATTTAATATAAAGTACTACAGTATATCCCCAACATATTTAATATACAGTACTACAGCATATCCCCAGCACAGCATATCCCCAGCATATTTAATATACAGTACTACAGCATATCCCCCGCATATTTAATATACAGTACTACAGCATATCCCCAGCATATTTAATATACAGTACTACAGCATTTTAAATAAGAGAACCTAATAATAACTCTCAGACATATTCTCTATGATACCTAATACGATAGTCACTCCCATACATGGTATCTCTGGTACAGATAGTCACTCCCATACATGGTATCTCTGGTACAGATAGTCACTCCCATACATGGTATCTCTAGTACCGATAGTCACTCCCATAAATGGTATCTCTGGTACAGATAGTCACTCCCATACATGGTATCTCTGGTACAGATCGTCACTCCCATACATGGTATCTCTGGTACAGATAGTCACTCCCATACAAGTTGTCAGTTGCAGAAGCACGGGGCCCCACTTTTAAAAGGTATAATCCTGCCCTATAATGTAAGATGAGGTATGAGGTGGTCTCCTGGAAAATGTTAAATCAGTATATTACATAAACAGTGTATGTCCTTTTACCGTCTCTAGGGTTCCCATGGTTATTTTATTTCATGGTAATTACAATACTAGTCAGTGCAACCAGCACCCCTGCCATTTTCAAAACCCTAAATACAAACACTTACCCAGTACTTGTTCAAAGCTTATTTGGCAATCCATATGTATAAACAGAGTTCGAACCACATAAACCCAAACCTATCTTATGTCCATTAGCCTAGTTTGCATGATCCAGGATGAATATAAATTATTTCCAATCAAAGTGTAAACATCCGTTAGCGGTGGTAAACATGCACCAAACCACAAAGCATTCAACCTAAAATGGTGACAAATTCCAGCCATGGTTTTTCCACCCAATTACACTTATGAGAATCCAGCAGAATACATTTGACAGACGAAGCGATAACGACCCCGCTGTTAAATGTACAACCTTTACAATAATCCACACGGGCCTGGCGTTATCCCTCTTATAGAGTTTGCATTTAATCTTCATCATGTGCTGAGAAGATGTGTGACGTTGGTTTGTGACGTAATTTACCAGAAACAGAAAAACATCTCCTCACCTCTGAGCTCTGTCCGAAAACTGTGCCAGAGACCTTGGTCCTATAATCCGGAAAATGACAGCCAAGGATTGATGCCAAAATTAACATTTCCAATCATGGAAGATTTCAATATTTTTAATTTCTTCAGACTAGGAAAACACAACAAAATCAGACAGTAAAAACAAAAAACCAATCAATTCACCATTCAATCAATTTGTTTTTTTTATCCTGTATTCAACCTTTACAATTGTGTTAATAGTAATTGATTTTTAAAGGACCAATTACCAAGCTGCTGCTATTCCCACTGTATCCTTACTGCTGGGAAAGAGCTTCATCACCTATGAGGTTCTTTATCATGTTAACGATAGCCACAAGCAGGACAGAAAAAAAAGTTTCTATCACAGGTGTCCATAAGCAGAGAAAAGCACGATATTAATTGCAGGCCGCACCAAGCTTCAGAAAAGATAGGTTTTTGGGTGTGAAACAGCTTATAACACATGCACAAAAACAGTGCAGAGTAGGAAGGATACTGTACCAAGACTATACTTTGGATTGACAACAGCTAGACTTGTAGACTTGTTTTAAAAGATTATGAAGAACTGTTTTTCAATCGGCCAGCACACAGTCACTTTAGTGGGTAGCAATGCAATTCTGATACAGGGAATTAGTGTTTATCTGATATTTGGGGTGTAACCCACAATACATCATAGTAGCATGTTACAAAACATTCAAACAAGGACAACTAAAGCCTTGAATCGGAAGGTAACTCTCCTTGATATAAAGCAGTAATCTCTATCTCGCCTCTCATTTTGATATGCGTTGGGGGAATAGACCTAACACACAGACATTAGTTCTTTTACATGCGTAGTCCTAACATATGTAGGGACCTGTCACAGTGGGTCCCACAACTAGTAGCCTCCAGCCAATCCTTTCACAGGACAGTGTCTGTCACTCCGGTTCATTCACACAGCTATTCATAACAGTTCTCATCCATACATTTAATGTAGTGGATATTTACAGTTTATGGTGTTTAAGAGGGGGAATATCAGATCTGGACTGTAAAAAATTGTGGGTTCAGTTCTCCTTTAAGCTATAGAGACCGAGCAGGAAATGATTCAGTCCATGACAGAAAAATCATCATATTATGTAGAGAAATTGTAGGGTTATGTAATATGGGGTAAATGTCCCCCAGATGCGTAGTTGAAACCCAACCTGACCAGGGGAGGTACAGACATTAGCGCCACACTTCTGTAAGCAAGCAGGACATGTGAGCTGAGCAGAACTTTAAGTGTCGCAGACACTACAAGAAAGAAGCCAGCGAGTAAGGAAGTAAGGGGGGGGGTGTTTAGGACTCAAGAAACATTAACAATTTCATGACAAGCAAGCACAGATAAATATGTAGTACAGTATTTTACTTTGTAGGTATCCTTTAATGGAGGTGAATTTTGCCTCAGGGATTACTCCATATGGTGATATGTGTTACCCGTCGTACCAACCATGCCAGTATAGACTTATTATATTTGGTGGTGCCTTATTTTACTTTCTTTTGTGTCCTGCTACGAATATTACTTTAAATGACAGGAAACCCCCATTTACAATAGTGTCCGAAGAACACACGATACTTCCACAGATGCAACACCCGTATTAGGTGGTTGGGCTGTTGAATGAACTCATCAGTGTAGACTAAAATGTTACTGGGAACTCCAACCTTTAGTTATGATCTCTAGTATGGAAAACACAAAGAGGTCATGTCTAATTCATATAAGATCTCTGGATTCTCTAGATGAACAGTACACAGCAATAGGATCTCCCCATGGAAAGAATGATAAAGGCATAGTTCACCGCTAAAGTCAAACTACCTGGAAGCACTGATTGAAGACTGAAGAGGTTAAAGTCAACTAAAGCCCACAGGAACCAGAAAACAAAACACCTTGATATAAACAGTAATATGTGTCCTTACCTATCATTTTGATACGGGTGCTGGAAAAATTTACCAAAATAATATATGGATTGGGCTTACTCACAGCATTCTAGTATCACAGTTTGGTAATGTTCATTAGTTCTGCACATGCTAAGTCTTAGCTATGGCACAACTGTTACAGGTGGTCACACCCATTAATAATCTCTAGCCAATCTTGTACAGGACAGGTAAGCAAGGAAGCAGGACTGAGTCAGGATAGGTGTGGTCTGACACTGCCCCTAACACAGATACTTCATCAAGTTTTAACAGGTGTAATTTCTTTAATACGATTTACTGAAGTGGTATTAGATAGCTTATTGGTCTTTTAGGGGGGGGTTTCAGATGGTTCAGTATAAAAAAATTGGGTTTAGTTCTCCTTTGAGGAGCTTACCTACGTTCTTCAAATCAATGAATGGGAGCCAGGAACAACGTGATCCTCCGCTGTCTTCCTGAAATTTCTTCTGATTCTGTTTAATTATAGCGTGCATTATCGTCTGCGCGCTATAATCACACCAGAACCAGGAAGCGGTCAGGAACGGTAGTGTGACAGTCAGTCTTTCCTGGTACAGAGGCCTGATTGAAAAAACGGAGGTAAGGACGTAGTTCCTCAACCTGATTGTCTTTCATCAAGCATTAAAGGAATAGTTCACTTTTGCAGGTAGTAAAGGATAGAATAATAATATTATTATAAAAGTTGCTCGAAAGAAAGTACAATAACTTATAAATTTGGTTGTTACTTAAGTCCCAGGTTGACAACGAGAATATAATGTTATTCAGACCCCACGGAGACGATTCAGCATATTTCCAGCTAAATGAGCGTTTTAATCTCCCAACTGTGGTTGTAGACTCCATCAAGGTGGGTGAGTCTATTGTGGCAAAGGTCCAGATGTACCAGGGTGTATAAGTGTGATCCAAAACCCCAAAAAGATGGTTAATATTTACACTGTCAATCTTTCCAAAAATACCAATAGACTAGTGTGGTGGTGCATTGAAATAAAGCTACCTTTGGTTACCCACCATTGGCTGGACCTGCATTCTCTACTTAAAGAATAATTTTTTGTACGTTTTAATGGGATTCATACCTTTTTAGAACTTTAATAACAATTTTGTAGATGTTACTCCGTTTCATCTTTTTATGAACACAACCAATCACAATGAAGGACCCGACCATATACGGCTCCTATATAGACCCCTTAACATCCTGTCTGGATAAACCATTATAAAAATACTGGATTTAATGTTACACGGCTGAACGGGTCCTGGAGGTTCTTATAGACAGTACTGGACATTCATGGCTTATTCCTGGTACCTGACCCAGACATGGTATATGCGTTTAGTCATTTCTACTATCTCTCAATATGGACAACCTGACAGACAAATGTGTAACACAAACTCCAGATTACTAACATAGAAAACGAATCTTCAAACATTCCAGAGAATACGTCTCCTCCCCATGGATGTCATCCTATAGTAATACGTCTCCTCCACTGGATGTCCTTCTATAGTAATACGTCTCCTCCCACTGGATGTCATCCTATAGTAATACGTCCCGCCCACGGATTTCATCCTACAGTAATACGTCTCCTCCCACTGGATGTCATCTATAGTACTAGTCATCCTCCCACTGGATGTATCCTTATCATAGTAATAGTCTCCTCCCACTGGTGTCATACTATATCAGGACGTCTCCTCCCACTGGATGCATCCTATAAGTATACGTCTCCTCCCACTGGATGTCATCCTATAGTATACGTATCCTCCCACTGGATGGCATCCTATAGTAATAAGTTCCATCCCACTGGATAGTAATCCTATAGTAATACCGCACCTCCCACTGGATGTCATCCTATAGTAATACGTCTCCTCCCACATGGGTGTCATCCTATAGTAATACGTCACCTCCCACTGGATGTCATCCTATATTAATACGTCTACTCCCACTGGATTTCATCATATAGTAATACGTCTCTCCCTGGATTTCATCCTATAGTAATACGTCCTCTCCCACTGGAGGTCATCTACAGTAATACGTTCTCCTCCCACTGGATGTCAATCCTATAGTAATAGTCTCATCCCACTGGATTTCATCCTATAGTAATACGGTCTCCTCCCACTGGATGTATCCATACGTAATACGTCTCTCCCACTGGATTAATCCTATAGTTCAATACGTCACCTCCCAATGGATTTCATCCTACAGTAATAGTCTCCTCCCACTGGTGTTCATCCTATAGTAATACGTCTCCTCCCACTGGTTTAATCTCACAGTAATACGTCTCATCCAACTGGATGTGCATCCTATAGTAATACGTCTCCTCCCAATGATGTCATGCCTCATAGTAATACGTCTCCTCCCACTGGCGGTATCTATAGCTCATACGTCTCCTCCACTGGATTTCATCCTACAGAATACGTCTCTCCCACTGGATGTCATCCTAGTAATACGGTCTCCTCCCATGGATGTCATCCTATAGTAATACGTCACCTGCCCACTGGATGTCATCCTATAGTAATTACGTCTCCTCCCACGGATGTAAATCCTATAGTAAAGTCTCCTCCACTGGATGTCATCCTATAGTAATACGTATCCTCCCACTGGGATGCTCCTACAGTAATACGTCTCCTCCAACGGGATTGGGTTTTTTTCATCCTACAGTAATACGTTCCTCCATGGATGTCATCCTATAGTAATACACACCTCACTGGTGTCATCTACAGTAATACGTTATACCTCCCACTGGAGTCATCTATAGTAATACCATCACCTCCCACTGGAGTCATACCTAGATGTAATCAAGTTACTCCGCCCAATATTGATGTCTGTTCTCTTTCTTTCCCCCCTATTTTTAGTAACAACGTCTCCCTTACCACTGAGATGTCAATCTCCACTAGGATCCACTAAGTCTCCTCCCCATTTTACACTAGCATGTCATTTTCCTCATAGTAATACGTCTCCTCCCAATGGAGTATCATATAGTAATAAGTCTCCTCCCACCTGGATGTCACTACAGTAATACGTCTCCTCCCCTGACGATGTCATCCTACAGTAATATGTCTCCTCCACGGATGTCATTCCTATAGTAATAGTTTCCTCCACTGGATTTCTCCTATAGTAATACGTCTCCTCACACTGGATGTCAGTCCTATAGAATACGTTCTCCTCCCAATGGATTCATCATACATTAATACGTCTCCTCCCACGGATGGTCATCCTATAGTAATACGTCTCCTCACTGGATGTCATCCTATAGTAATAAGCTCCTCCCACTGGATGTCATCTATAGTAATACGTCTCCTCCCACTGGATGTCATCCTATAGTAATAAGTATCCTTCCACGGGATGTCATCCTATAGTAATAGTCTCCTCCCAATGGATGTATCCTACAGTAATACGTCTCCTCCAACTGGATGTCATCCTACAGTATACGTCTCATCCCCTGGAGTCATCCTATAGTAATACATCACCTCCCACGGATGTCATCACAGTAAAAGTCACTCCCACTGGATGTCTCCTAGAGTAATACATCACCTTCCCATGGATGTCAATCCTATAGTAATACGTCCCTCCCATAGATGTCATCAATAGTTATACGTTCTCCTCCCATGGATGTCACCTATAGTAATACGTCTCCTCCCACTAGAGGTCATCTAGTAATACGGCTCCTCCCACTGGATGTAATCCCCTATAGTAATACGTCTCCTCCACTAGATGTCATCCTACATAGTAATACGTTTCTCCTCCCACTGGATGTCATCCTACAGTAATATGTCTCCTCCACATGGATGTCATCCTATAGTAATACGTCTCCTCCCACTGGATTTATCCTATAGTAATACGTCTCCTCCCACTGATGTAATCCTACAGTAATACGTCTCCTCCCATGCGATTTCATCCTACAGTAATCGTATCCCTCCAATGGAGGTATCCTACAGTAATATGTCTCCTCCACGCGATGTCATCCTACAGTAATACGTCTCCTCCCACGGATGTTTTTTTTTTTTTTTTTTTTTTGTATTATCATCCTACAGTAATACGTCTCCTCCAAAAACTGGTGTCAGCCTACAGTAATACGGCTCCTCCCACTGGATTTCATCCTATAGTAAACGTCTCCTCCACGGGATTTCATCTTTCCTTTTCCATTTATTTCCTCCTTATTTTTATATATTGTGTATTTATTATTTTACACTCCCCCTTTTTATTTTTATTATTATATTTATATTATTTTTTATATTATTTTATTTATTATATGTTTTGATTATTTATATTTATTTTTTTATTTTTTTTTTTTTATATGTAATACGGCTCCTCCACACCTGGGATGTCATACTATAGTAATACGTCTCCTCCCACTGGATGTCATCCTACCAGTATACGTCTCCGCCCACTGATTTAGCCCCTTATAGTAATACGTTTCTCCTCCAAATGGATGTCATCCTATAGTAATACGTCTACCCCACTGAGATGTAATCCTTATAGTAATACGTTCTACTCCATGGGGTATCCTACCAGTTAAAATTACGTCTACTCCCACTGGATTTCATCCTATAGTAATACGTTCCATCCCACTGGATGTCATCCTATAGAATACGTCTCCTCCAACTGGATGTCATCATAAGTAATACTGTCTCTCCAGCCTGGAGTGTCATCCTACAGTTTAATGTCTCTCCCACTGGAGGCATCCTACTAGGATAAGTACGTGCCCCACGTGATGTCATCCTACAGTAATACGTTCCTCCAACTGGATGTCATCCATGTAATTACGATCTCCTCCCACTGGATTCATCCTAAAGTAAGTACGTCTCCTCCCACTGGAGTTCATCCTATAGTATACGTCTCCCCTACCAACGCTGGATGTCATCCTATAGTAATTACGTCTTCCTCACTGGATGCATCCTCAGTATGTCTCAGGTTCATCCATAGTAATACGGTCTCATCCACGGATGTCATCTAAGTATACCGTCTCGCTCCCACTGGAGGTCATACTATAGTACAGACGTCCTCCCACTGGATGTCATCCAAAGTAATACGTTCTCCACTGGAGTTCATCCTATAGTAATACGTTCTCCTCCACTGGATGGTCTCCTAAGTAATACGTCTCCTCCCAACTGGATGTCATCACGGTAATATAGTCTCCTCCAACTGGATGTCATCCATATAGAATAGTTCTCCTCCCATGGATGTCATCATAGTAATACGTCTCATCCCACTCGGATGTCATCCTTAGTAATACGTCCCTCCCACTGGATGCATCCTAAGTAAATACGTCTCCTCCCACTGCGTGCTATCTACATGTAATACGTCTCCTCCCAATGGATATCCTATAGTAATACGTCTCCTCCCACTGGATGTAACTCTATAGTAAACGTCTCCTCCCACTGTGTCATATAGTATGTCATCCACGATGCTCTACAGTATACGTCTCCATCCCAAATGGATGTCAATCCTACAGTAATACGTCGCTCCTCCCACTGGATGTCATCCTATCGTAATACCTCCGTCCCACTGGATATCTTATGTATGCGTGGTCGTCCGGGGGGGCATCCACAGTAATACGTCTCCTTCCCAGATGATTATGTATAGCTCCATGAGTCTCTATAGAATAGGTCCCATGATCATCTATAATACGTCCCTCCCACTGGATGTCATCCGATAGTAATTACGTCCCTCCATAGGATGTCATCTACATAGTAATACAGTCTCTCAGCCAACTGGATGTCATCCGAAGTTAATACGTCTCCTTCCCACTAGATGTCATCCTATAGTAATAGTTCTCCTTCCCACTGGAGTTGTCCATCATAGTAATACGTCTCCTCCCACTGATGGTCATCCTACATACGACTCCAATAGTTCTTACAGTATACGTCTCTCCCACTGGATGCATTTAATACCAACTATGGAGTCATCCTACGTATACGTTCACCAACTGGATGTTCATCCTACAGTAAATCATTCCCTCCCACTGGATTCATCCTAAACGCTAAATACTATGTTAAAGTTCTCCTCCACGGAGTGTCATACTATAGTAATACGTCTCCTCCCAACTGATGTCATCCAGTTAACTGTCTCCTCCACCTGGGATGTCATTCCTAAGTAATACTGTCTCCTCCAACTAGATGTCAGCAAGTAAGGCGTCTCCTCCCCTGGATGTCATCCTATAGTAATACGTCTCCTCCACTGGATTCATCCTAAGTAAATATGGTCTCCCACGTGGGATTTCATTCATACAGTAATACGTCTCCCCCACCGGATGTCATCCTATAGTAACCTCCTCACTGGTCTCTACTGACTATTCTCCACTGGATGTAGATCCTATAGAATATGTCTCCTCCACTGGATGTATCCTATGTTAATCCTTCCTCCCACTGGATGCTCCATAGTAATAGTTCTGATGTCTCTAGTACACGTCCCTCCCACTGGATGTCATCCTATAGTAATGACGTCTCCTCCCCTGGATGTCATCCTAAGAATACGTCTCCCCCACTGGATGTCATCCTATAGTAATACGTCTCCTCCCACGTGGATGTCATCTATAGTATACGTCACCTCCCACTGATGTCATCCTACAGTAATAGTCTCCTCCCACCTGGATGTCATACTATAGTAATAACGTTCCCCAACTGGATGTGGTCATTCTAAAGTAAACGTCTCCTCCCCACTGGATGTCATACTCTTAGAATTATCGTCACCTCCCACTGGATGTTCACAAAATTTTCCTCATACAGTTAATACGTCTCTCCCACTGGATGTCATCCTATAGTAATATCTCCTCTGAGTCTCCTAAAGACTTCCTCCCCGGATGTCATCCTATAGTATACAGTTTACGCGGTCTTAGTTGTCACCTCCACTGGAGTCATCTCAGTAATAATAGTCTCCTCACCATCTGGATGTCATCTATAGTAATACGTCTCCCCCAACTGGATGTCATCTAAGTAATACGTCTCCCCAGAGGACTGTCAGCCATATCAGTAATACGTCTCTCCCACTGAGAGTCATCCTACAGTAATACGTCTCCTCCAACTGGATGTCATCCTACAGCAGTAATACGCTCCTCCCACTGGATGTCATCCTATAGTAATATCACTCCCTGGATGCCCAATCTTCACCCATGTGTCTTAGAAATCACTCCACCATATAAGTAAAGTCTATCCAATCATAGATGTCCATCTATGAATACAGTCTTCCTCCCACTGCGATGTCATCCTATAGTAATACGTATCCTCCCATAGATGTCATCCTTATAGTAATACGGTCTCCTCCCACTGGGAATGTCATCCTTAGTAATACGTCTCCTCCACTATGTCATCCTTACAGTAATCGTCTCCCCACTGGATGTCATCCTACCAGTAATAGTGTCTCCTCCCACTGGATGTCCATCCTATAGTATACGTATCTCCTCCAATGTGGATTTCATCCTATAGTAATACGTCTACTCCCATGGATTTCATCCTACAGTAATATGTCTCCTCCCACTGGATTTCATATACTAGTAATACGTACTCCTCAACGGGATGTCATCTTACAGTAATATGTCTCCTCCACGAGGATGTCATCCTATAGTAACTCACTGGGGTATCTCAGTAAGTCTCCAAAGCTGAGATGTCATCCTACAGCTAATACGTTACTGATTCCTCCTATAAGTTCTATGCGATTCCATGTTCTCCCCAACGGATTACTATAGAATACGTCTCCTCCCACTGGATTGTCATCTTATAGTAATAGTCTCCTCCCACTGGATTTCATCCTATAGTAATACGTCTCCTCCACTGGACTGAGTAAAGTCTCCTCCACTGGAGTTACATACGTTCCTCCCAGAGATTCATCCTGATGTAATACGTCTCCTTCCAACTGGATGTCATCCTTAGTAATACGTCTCCTCCCACTGGATGTCATCCTATAGTAATACGCCTCCACGGTCCCTAAGATACGTTCCTGGATGTCATCCTACAGTAATATGTCTCTCCCATGCGATGGTCATCTATAGTAATACTATCTCATCCCACTGGATGTCATCCTAAGTATACTCCACATGTCACCTACAGTCTTGCTCCACAACGGGATGTCATCCTATCAGAATAATACGTCTCCTCCACTGGATGTTCATATAGTCCTCATGGTCTACTAAGTAACTACGTCTCTCCACTGGATGATTCATCCTATAGTAAACGTCTCATCCCACGGGATTCATCCTATAATACGTCTCCTCCCACTGGATGTATCCTATCAGGAATACGTCTCCTCCCACTTGGATGTCATCCATTATATAATACGTCTCCTCCACTGGATGTCATTCCTATAGTAATACGTCTCCTCCACTGGATGATCCAGATATTTCCACTGTATCTAAGTAATACGTCTCCTCCCACTGGATGTATCCTATAGTAATAACGTCTCCTCCCATGGAATGTCCATCCTATCAGTAATACGTCTACCTCCACTGGATGTCATCCTATGAGTAATACGTCTCTCACGGATGCACCTACACTGGATACGTCTCACCATGCACATAGTAATACGGTCTCCTCCCACTGGTTTCATCCACAGTAATAGTCTCCTCCACCATGGATGTCATCCTATACGTAATTACGTCTCCTCCCACTGGATGTGCATCCTATCGTACCATACGTCTCCTCCCACTTGGCGTATCTTATGTAATAGTCTGCTCCCTGGATGTCATTCCATAGTAATACGTATCCTCCCACTGGATGTCATCCGAGTTATAGCCTCAGATGTATCTATAATCATCACCTCCACTGGATGTCATTTCCTATAAGTAATAGTCTCCTCCCACTGGCTTTCATCTATAGTTAATACGTCACCCACTGGATGTTCTCTAAAGTAATACGTATCCTCCCACTGGAGTCTCCTATAGTAATACTTTCCGCCCACTGGAATTTCATCCTATAGTAATACGTCTCCTCCCAACTGGATGTCTCTATAGTAATATCTCCCCAACTGGATGTCACCCCTACAGTAATACGTACCTCCCACACTGGTGTCATCTATAGTAATAACGTCTACTCCCACTGGATGTCATCCTGACAGTAATACGTCTCCTCCACTGGATGTCATCCTATAGTAATACTTCCTACCCACTGGATTTCATCCATAGTAATACCTCCCTCAAAACTTGGTAAGACCCAGAGGTGGGAACCTTAGCGATTTTAGGTCCTCCCTGGGTACTTTGAGGAGTGGATCGGGGAATGGTGGTCATATTGTCCTTTAAGTTTTTGTTTAAACTTATTATACTGGGAATCCCCCAAAAAACACAAAATAATTAGTTTTCATTTCTTTACAACGTGGTTTAAAATGCTGAATCTAGATTAGATTTTACCTTGTACAGAATGTTAATTTAACACATCCTCAAGCTTCAATAGGCTAATGGCGAACTATGAGGAATCACAGACCACAGCAACCTTGGACCTGCAGATTCTCTATAGAAACAATTTCATTGTGACTCAAGTCCAGGTATTCAAGCTGGAGGAAAATTAATTTCTGAAAGATAAAATATTTAGGCAGACGTAGCTCCCAACATATTAATACACAGTACTACCAGCAGGTATCCCTTCAACATATTAATATACAGTACTCAGCATATCCCAAACATATTAATTATACCTTATACAGCATATCCCCCAACATATTTAATATAAAGTACTACAGTATTATCCCCAACATATTTATATACAGTTACTACAGCATATCCCCAGCATATTTAATCATACAGTATACAGCATATCCCAACATATTTATATACAGTATAAAGACATATCCCAGCATATTAATATAAAGTACTACAGATATACCCAACATATTAATATACAGTTACTACAGTATATCCCCAGCATATTTAATATACAGTTACAGCAGAAGTATCCCCAGCTATTTAATATACAGACTACAGCATATCCCAGCAGATTAATATACAGTACTACAGCATATCCCCAACAATTGTAATAACAGTACTACAGTATATCCAAGCAGTTATTAATATACATGTACTACCGCAATACCCCAACATATTTAATAGACAGTAATACAGCATATCCCCAGCCTATTTAATTATACAGTACTACAGCAATCCCCAACATATTTAATATACAGTACTACAGCAGATCCCCAACATATTAAATATACATACTACAGCATTATCCCCAACAGATTTAATATAAAGTACTACAGCATATCCCCAACATATTAATATACAGACACAGACTATCACCAGCATATTTAATGATACAGTACTACAGCATTACCAGCCAGCATATTTAATATCAGTACTACAGCATATCCCCGCATATTAATATACAGTACAAAGATCATCCCCAGCATATTTAATATAAAGTACTACAGCAGTATCCCCAAATATGTAATATAACAGTACTACAGCACATCCCCAGCCTTTTAATATACAGTACTACAGCATATCCCAGAGCCATATTTAATATACAGTACTACGCATAATCACCAGCATATTTTAAATAACAGTACTACAGCTATCCCCAGCCAGATTTAATATAACAGTACTACAGCATACCAGACAGATTAAGAACCAGTATACAGCTTCCCCAGCATATTAATAACAGTAACTACAGAATCCCCGCATATGTATTTATACAGACTACAATATCCCAGCATATTAAATAAAGTACTACAAGCATATCCCAGCATTATTATAACAGTACTACTCAGACATATCCCCAAGCATATTTAATATAAAGTACTACAGCATATCCCAGCATATTAATATAAAGACTACAGCATTATCCCAGCTATTAATATCCAGTAACACAGGTATATCCCCAACAATTAACTACAGACTACAGCAATCATCCCCAGCATATTTAATATAAAGTACTACAGGCATATCCCCAGCATATTTAATATACTAGATACAGCATATCCCAACGCATAGTGTAAGTAGAAAAGTACTACAGCCATATCCCAGCATATTTAATATAAGTACTACAGCATTATCCCACAGCATTTTAATTATACAGTTACTACAAGCCTATTCCCCAAGAATTAATAGAAAGTACTACAGGCAATCCCCAGCTTATTTTAATCTACAGTATAGAGCATATCCCCAAGCAATTTAATATAAAGTACTACCGCATATCCCCAGCATATAATATAAAGTACTACAGCATATACCAACATATTATATACCGTACTACAGTATATCCCCAGCATATTTAATAATCGTACTACAGAGTCTCCCGGAAGCTTTTAATAAACAGTACTACGCATATCCCAAGACCATTTTAATCTACAGTACACAGCATATCCCAAATATTAATATACCAGTACTACAGTAGTATCCCCAGCATATTTGAATATACAGTACTCGCATACCCCACATATTTAATGAGACAGTACTACAGCTATCCCCAGCATATTGGGAATATTTTACCGACTACACATATCCCAACATATTTAATATACAGTACTACCACAGTAGCCCCAACATATTTAATATACAGTACTACAGCATATCCCCAACCATCTTTAATATAAATAGTACTACAGCATTCCCCAACATAGTTGAATATACAGTACTACAGCATATCCCCAGCATATTTAATATACAGTACTACAGCATATCCCCAGCCATATTTAATATAAGTACTACAGCATATCCCCAGCATATTTAATATACAGTACTACAGCATATCCCCAGCATATTTAATATAAAGGACTACAGCATATCCCCAACATATTTAAATCCGTACTACAGCACATCCCCAGATATATTTAATTATACAGTTACTACAGCATATCCCCAGCATATTTAAATACAGTAATACAAGCATATCCCCAGCATATTTAATATACAGTAAATACAGCATATCCCCAGGCAGCATATTTAATATACAGTACTACAGCATATCCCCAGCAATTAATACACAGTACAGCATATCCCAGCATATTAATACGCAGTACTGACAGAATGCCCCCAGCATATTTAATACACAGTACTACAGCATATTCCCAGCATATTTAATATGCAGTACTACAGCAATCCCCAGCATATTTAATAGCCAGTACTACAGCATATCCCCAGCATATTTAATATACAGTACTACAACATATCCCCAGCATATTTAATATACAGTACTAAGCATATCCCCAGCATATTTAATATACAGTTATACAGCATATCCCCAGCATATTTAATATAAAGTACTACAGCATATCCCCAGCATATTTAATATAAAGTCTACAGCATATCCCGATATTTATATACAGTATACAGCATATCCCCAACACATTAATATAAAGTACTACAGCATATCCCAGCATTATTTAATATAAAGTACTACAGCATATCCCCAGCATATTTACATATACAGTACTACAGCATACCCAGACTATTTAATATACAGTACTACAGCATATCCCAGCATATTTAAAAATAATAAAGTACACAGCATATCCCCAGCATATTACTATACAGTACTACAGCATATCCCCAGCATAGTAAATATAAAGTACTACAGCATATCCCCAGCCCATATTTAATAAAGTACTACAGCATATCCCCAGCCATATTGAATATAAGTACTACAGATATCCCCAACAATTTATACAGTAACCGCATATCCCAGCATATTTAAATACAGTCTACCGCATATCACCAGAATATTTAATATACAGTACTACAGCATATCCCCAGCATATTTAATATAAAGTACTACAGCATATCCCAGCATAGTTAATATAAAGTACTACAGCATATCCCCAGCATATTTAATATACAGTACTACAGCATTATTCCCAGCATATTTAATATAAAGTACTTACAGCATATCCCCAGCATATTTAATATACAGTATAACATACAGCTAAGATAATTCCCCAGCATATTTAAATAAAGTACTACGGCATATCCCAGCATATAATACAGATACGCATATCCCCAACATTATTTATCCATTACAAATTAATAAAGTACTACAGCATATCCCCCAGCAATTTAATATAAAGTAATAAAGCATATCCCCAGCAATTTAATATAAGTACTACAGATATCCCAGCATATTTTAATATACAGTATACAGCATATCCCCGCATATTTAATATACGTAAAAGATATCCAGCATATTTAATAGCAGATAAACAGTATATCCCCAGCATATTTAATATGCAGTACTACAGTATATCCCCAGCAATTTAATATGCAGTACTACAGCATATCCCCAGCATATTTAATATACAGTACTACAGTATATCCCCAGCATATTTAATATACAGTACTACAGCATATCCCAGACATATTAAGTATAACAGTACTACAGTAATCCCCGCATATTTAATATACATACGCATATCCAATATACAGTACTACAGATATCCCCAGCATATTAATATACAGTACTACAGCATATCCCAGAAATTTAATATCAGTACTACAGCATATCCCCAGCATATTTAATACACGTACTCCAGCTATTAAATATACATTACACAGCATATCCCCAGATTTAATACGTACTACCGATACCCAGCATATTATATACAGTTACTACAGCATATCCCCAGCATATTTAATATACAGTAATACAGCAATATCCCCAGCATATTAATATACAGTACTACGCCATATCCCAGCATATTTAATAGCAGTTACACAGCTATCCCCATCATATTTAATATACAGTACTACAGCATATCCCACAGCATATTTAATATTACAGTACTACGCATATCCCCGCATATTAATATACAGTACTACAGCAAATCCCCAGCATATTTAATATACAGTACTACAGCTATCCCAGCATATTTATATACAGTAGCTACAGCATATCCACAGCCATATTTAATATCGAGTACTACGCATATCCCCAGCATTTAATATACAGTACTACAGCATATAGTCCCCGATATTAATATACAGTACTACACATATGCCCAGAATTTATTACATATACAGCAGATCCCCAGCATATTAATATACAGTACTACAGCATATCCCCAGATATTTAAGTTACATACTACAGCATATTCCCGCATATTTATACAGTATACAGCATATCCCCAGCATATTTAATATGCAGTTACTACAGCATATCCCCAGCAAATTAAATACAGTACTACAGCATATCCCCAGATATTTTAAAACAGTATACAGCATATTTAATATACAGTACTACAGCATATCCCCAGCATATTTAATATACAGTACTACAGCATATCCCCAGCATATTAATATACAGTACTACAGCATATTTAATATACAGTACTACAGCATTATTTAATATACAGTACTAGAGCATATCCCCAGCATATTTAATATACAGTACTACAGCATATCCCCAGCATATTTAATATACAGTACTACAGCATATTTAATTATACAGTTACTCAGCATATCCCAGCATATTTAATATACAGTACTACAGCATATCCCCCGATATTAATATACAGTACACTACGCATATCCCCAGCATATTTAATATACAGTACTACAGCATTTAAATAAGAGAACTAAAATAACTCTCAGGAAATATTCTCTATGATACCTATACGATGTCACTCCCATACATGTATCTCTGGTACAGATAGTCACTCCCATACATGGTATCTCTGTACCACATATCACTCCATAAGGTATCTCTTTGGTACAGAAGTCACTCCCATACATGGTATCTCTGGTACAGATATCACTCCCATACATGGTATCTCTGGTACAGATAGTCACTCCCATACATGGTATTTCTGGTACAGATGTCATCCATACTGGTATCTACTGGTACGATAGTCACTCCCATACATGGTATCTCTGGTACACGATAGTACTCCCATACATGGTATCTGTGTACAGATAGTCACTCCCAATAATGGTATCCTCTGTACAGATAGTCACTCCCATTACATGGTATCTCTGGTACAGATAGTCACTCCCATACATGGTATCTCTGGTAACGATAGTCACTCCCATACATGGTATCTCTGTACAGATAGTCACTCCCATACATGGTATCTATGGTAGATAGTCACTCCCATACATGGTATCTCTGGTACAGAGATAGTACTCCCATACATGGTATCTTGGTACAGATAGTCATTCCCATACATGGTACTCTGGTACAGATAGTCACTCCCATACATGGTTATCCTCTGGTAAGATAGTCACTCCCATAAATGGTATCTCAGGGACAGATAGTCACATCTCATACATGGTATTCTGGTCACAGATGAGTCACTCCCCATAGACATGGTATCTCTGGTACAGATAGTCACCTCCGCCTAATGGTATCTCTGGTAGAAGATAGTACCCCATACATGGTCAATCTGGTACAGATGTCACTCCCATACATGGTATCTCTGGTACAGATACGAGTCACTCCCATAAATGGTATCTCTGGTACAGATAGTCACTCCCATACATGGTATCTCTGGTACAGATAGTCACCCCATAATGGTATCTCTGGTACAGATAGTCACTCCCATACATGGTATCTCTGGTTACAGATAGTCACTCCAATACATGGTATCTCTGGTACAGATAGCACTCCCTACATGGTATCTCTGGTACAGATAGTCACTCCCAACATGGTATCTCTGCGGTACAGATAGTCACTCCCGGTACATGGGTTCTATCTCTAGTACCGATAGGTCACTCCATACATGGTATCTCTGGTACAGATAGTCACTCCCATACATGTATCTCGAGTAACGATAGTCACTCCGTACATGGCATCTCTGTACCGATAGTCACTCCCGTACATGGTATCTCTGGTACAGATAGTAAACTCCCATACATGGTATCCGTGTACAGCATAGTCACTCCCATACATGGTATCTCTGGTACAGATAGTCACTTCCCATACATGGTATCCTGGTACAGATAGTCACTCCCATACATGGTTATCTCTGGTACAGATAGTCACTCCATATATGGTATCTCTGGTACAGATAGTCACTCCCATACATGGTATCTCTGGTACAGATAGTCACTCCCATACATGGTATCTCTGGTACAGATAGTCACTCCCATACATGGTATCTCTGGTACAGATAGTCACTCCCATACATGGTATCTCTGTACAGATAGTCACTCCCATACATGGTATCTCCTGGTACAGATAGTCACTCTCCATACATGGTATCTCTGGTACAGATGTCACTCCCATACATGGTATCTTGGTACAGATAGTCACTCCCATACATGGTCTCTCTAGTACCGATAGTCACTCCAAACATGGGATTTCTCTGGCGATCTACATGTTATCTGCAGATTACACTCCCATACATTGGTATCTTGGTAACAGATAGTCACTCCCATACATGGTATCTCTGGTACAGATAGTCACTCCCATACATGGTATCTCTGGTACAGATAGTCACTCCCATACATGGTATTTCTGGTACCGATAGTCATACATGATACATCCAGTCCGGCTTACCACGGAATTATCAATACTTGAGATACTATTATGGCTCAGATCAAGTGTAGTCAGCATTTTCCACTTTGGTATGACAGCTGTGATTGGAGATTCAGAGGATGTGCCCTCAGGCTCCCAAATGTCAAACTCGTAGGCCTCAGGCACCAAAATATCCTAAAAATCAAATGTGAAATAAATATGGTTTCATGATCCCCAAGCAAATGAATCAGGCAGAAACTCCAATAAAACACCGTACAATCAGAGACAAACCCGATACCAGCCAATGTCTTCTGTCTTTATCCAGCCAATTTGTATTCTTAACTATACTTCATTTCATTCATCTGTATCATTGCCTGCACTTATCCCTATGTTTCTTTACTCTGCGTACCCAGTGGAAGTTCCTGATAAGACTGATGTTACCAGGTAGGTTATTTCTTAGCCAGCAGGAATTGCAGAATACAAAACAGTCAGCTGATTTATACAGACCTGAATTATATTTTTTTAACTTCCATTCTAGAGAATAATAAAGTGTTTAAATGTAGTTTTTTGTGTTCACTGGTGTGCTAGTGGACTAATGCTCTAATTTTAGAAACACACAGCCCATGACATTATAGGTTCAAAACCCCAAACTTATTTATGATATTTTTGCTTTCCTTCTGCCCCAATGCTTCATAGGAAATAAAACGCAAATATTGATTAGATTGTAAGCTCTTCGGGGCAGGGCCTGATGTGAATTGATATAATAATTGTAAAGCGCTGCGGAATATGTAGCGCTATATAAGAAATAAAATACATACATACAATTAACAGAACCAGGCAGTTCTCTGTGCTGTGATATGATTGGCTGTCAGCTGCTAGAGAAAAAGGCAGCAGCTTCCTTGTTTTGATCTGCTGTGCATTAAAGAACATGAGAAGTTTACTGCGACCACTTAAGATGGTCACACACATGAAAGATCGTAAAAAATGACTGCAAGATTGTGTCTGTCGTTTATTAGAGATCACATTACAAACAGTCCTAAGCGTTATTCCTATGTTAAGCATAGGGAGAATGGTCGGAACTGCACATTTTTTTTTTGGTAAAGGGAGATGACCGTGGGCGAAGGAAATTTCCGGGCAGTTCCGAACAGCCCAAGGCCAAAGGTGGCCAATGTGAACTGTACCAACGGGATCAGACCGTTATCTCTAATGTTGTGTACTCAGCTTTAGACTTCAACCTAAACAAAGAGGTGGATTATGGGAGCTGACCCTAGTACCTACAGGTTAATTTCATAATTCAACCAACAGCTATAGATGATAATTTTAGTTCCCCTTTAAATTGGCAGAAGCAATAAATGGAAAATTATTTTCACATACAGCACTGAACCTGTGATCTCATCTGTGATGACACAAGGAAAGAAAGGAGTCAAAGATTACTCAAAGGAGTATTAAAGGGACTGTCCACCCCTTTTCAAAAAGTGATATATTGTAGATTACCCCCCAAAACCTAAAGTCCGTTTTAGTCAAAAGTTAGAAATCAGCTCCCGCACACACAGCTATTATACTTACATGCTCCTCGCTCCACCACCGCGGCGCTGCACTTCTAGGTAAGGATGTCAGTGATCGGCAGTGACATCACGGCCAATCACTGACTGCCATTCCCGGACCAGTCTCCACTGCGGCTGCTCAAGAACACAAAAAGAACAGAGCAGCGACAGTGGAGACTGGGAGAAGAACCCGGAAGCGGCGGTGGAGCGAGGAGCTTGTGAGTTTAATAACTCAACGTGGGAGCCAATTTCTAACTTTTGACTAAAACGAACTTTAGGTTTTGGGGGGTTATCTACAATATAGAGGGGTGGACAGACCCTTTAATGAGTGGCTATGAGGGTGGTGTAAGGAGGAAAGGTTTGGGTTTATAGAGAACTGGGCAGACTTTAAGTAGGGATGGGTTGCACCTCATTGATGGTGGTGCAGCTGTTTTGGGGGAGAAGATGGCTAGACGGTTGGAGGAAATTTTAAAGAATAACTATTGTATGCATAAAGTTTTTTTTTTTTTAAATACAGTTAAAATGAAAAGTACTTGGGACAGGGATATAAGACTAGTAATCCTACCTCCCAATTTTGTTTCAGTGAGGAGCATCAGACTGAGCAGCAGCAGTGGAGGCTCATCTGGGAATGGCAGTCAGCTATTGGCAGTGATGTCACTGTCACAGCAGTGATGTCACTGCCTTACCAGGAAGTGGAGAGTGAAGTGCAGAGCCATGGATTGAAGAGCTTGTAAGTTTGAGATCTCTGTCTGTCAGCGTATTAAAAAATTAAACTAAATGGAACTTTGGTTTTTCTAAAGTTTTTTCTTGGACATTCAAATTTAAGCAATACCAGGTTGTCTGTATGGGGCCATGGCGAGATGGTTACCCTCTAGCGAGACCCTGAGGAAGTGCCGTTGGAAGGGACGAAATGCGTAGATTTGGTCCTCTATATGCTGGCTGTAACTGGGACCTAGTCCACCCTTCTCCATCTGTATTGACAATATGGTCATTAACCCAGTTGAATCTGGAAGTTCAGGTGTGGCCTTTTAAAAAGCTGATCACTCGTATGTTTCATTCATACGTTAAAACAGCCGATTGTGGGGGGGGATGGGTCAGGGACCTGGCCTCCAGTCTCATGGATGGTTACACCCTTGATGGGACCTGTGGGTATATCGTGAGACCCAGCCTTCGGGGGGAGGGAGATAATACTCGCCCACTTAATGGTATGGGTACAATACATAAATTGTCCCATAGAATAACATAAAGCCGAGGTATGAAAAGCTATACGAGTCTATACAGATCTTATAACCTAAGTCCCATTTCTTACCATCATTGAAGATGTGGAACACTGAACACTCATTGTTTCCAGAGATTTCTTGCAGGATGTCAGTCCAGTGAGGAGCTTGGCATTGCAGTGGCTCATCTACAAAATACATTAAAATAAATCAATTAACACCCCTAGAGTTTAAATTTACTTAATCCGACACTCCTAATGATACTTACAGACACCAATCCCTCGCTGGGTGGTTCAGCCTCCTCTGCTGCTGCTTTGGTAGCAGTTGCCAGCCACTGGCCATAACGTCACTGTCGCAGCCTTGACAGAATACACTGCAAATAGACACAAGGATGGAGGCGCACACTCTGTCTGTGGCTCAGTGATTTATTAAAACAACAAACTTACAATGTTTTGGGACACACTGACCCTTCTTCAGGTCTCTCTGAAGTTGCTTTTATTTATCCAGGGTTTAGCAGGAACCTTATGGAGTTATAGCCAATATGCAATCAGAATTGTTTGTAAACTAGAATTCTGTTTTTTTTTATCTCTCTGAAGTTTGTTGTTTTAAGAAATCATTGAACCACAGAGAGAGTGCGCTCCTCCATCCTTGTGTCTATTTGGAGATCCACAGCCCCAGGAGTAGGGGGCAGGAGGACTGCACCTCATTAGTATCTGGCAAACCGCCAACAAGGAGTGTGCTGGAGTGTATTTTGGACTATATTGCTATACAGAATACACTGCAACAGAATAGAGTGCAGCACATCATACTGTCTAGTACAGAATAGAGTGCAGCACATAATACTGCCTAGTACAGAATAGAGTGCAGCACATCATACTGTCTAGTACAGAATAGAGTCCAGCACATCATACTGTCTAGTACAGAATAGAGTGCAGCACATAATACTGCCTAGTACAGAATAGAGTGCAGCACATCATACTGTCTAGTACAGAATAGAGTGCAGCACATAATACTGCCTAGTACAGAATAGAGTGCAGCACATCATACTGTCTAGTACAGAATAGAGTGCAGCACATAATACTGCCCAGTACAGAATAGAGTGCAGCACATAATACTGCCTAGTACAGAATAGAGTGCAGCACATATACTGCCCAGTACAGAATAGAGTGCAGCACATAATACTGCCTAGTACAGAATAGAGTCCAGCACACCAAGTACACAATACTGCCTAGTACAGAATAGAGTGCAGTACACAATACTGCCTAGTACAGAATAGAGTCCAGCACACCAGTACCATACGTCAGACAGAATAGAGTGCAGCACATAATACTGCCCAGTACAGAATAGAGTGCAGCACATAATACTGCCTAGTACAGAATAGAGTCCAGCACACCAAGCACACAAAACTGCCTAGTACAGAATAGAGTCCAGCACACCAAGTACACAATACTGCCTAGTACAGAATAGAGTCCAGCACACCAAGTACACAATATGCCTAGTACAGAATAGAGTCCAGCACACAAGTACACAATACTGCCTAGTACAGAATAGAGTCCAGCCACAAGTACACAATACGCTAGTACAGAATAGAGTCCAGCCACACCAAGTCCAATACCCTGCCTAGTACAGAATAGAGTCCAGCACACCAAGTCCCAATACTGCCTAGTACAGAATAGAGTCCAGCACACCAAGTACACAATACTGCCTAGTACAGAATAGAGTCCAGCACACCAAGCACACAATACTGCCTAGTACAGAATAGAGTCCAGCACACCAAGTACACAATACTGCCTAGTACAGAATAGAGTCCATCACACCAAGTACACAATACTGCCTAGTACAGAATAGAGTCCAGCACACCAAGTACACATACGCCTAGTACAGAATAGAGTCCAGCACACCAAGTACACAATACTGCCTAGTACAGAATAGATCCAGCACACCAAGTACCCAATAATGCCTAGTACAGAATAGAGTCCAGCACACAAGTACACAATACTGCCTAGTACAGAATAGAGTCCAGCACACCAAGCACACAAACTGCCTAGTACAGAATAGAGTCCAGCACACCAAGTACACAATACTGCCTAGTACAGAATAGAGTCCAGCACACCAAGTACACAATACTGCCTAGTACAGAATAGAGTCCAGCACACCAAGTACACAATACTGCCTAGTACAGAATAGAGTCCAGCACACCAAGTACACAATACTGCCTAGTACAGAATAGAGTGCAGCATACAATACTGCCTAGTACAGAATAGAGTGCAGCACACAATACTGCCTTGTACAGAATAGAGTGCAGCACACAATACTGCCTAGTACAGATAGAGTGCAGCACACATACTGCCTAGTACAGAATAGAGTGCAGCACAGGCACAAACTAGCCTATGTACGAATAAGTGCAGGACATAATACTGCCTAGTACAGAATAGAGTGCAGGACATAATACTGCCTAGTACAGAATAGAGTGCAGCACACAATACTGCCTAGTACAGAATAGAGTGCAGGACACAATACTGCCTAGTACAGAATAGAGGCAGTACACAATACTGCCTAGTAAAGAATAGAGTGCAGCAACAAATACTGCCTAGTGCAGCACACCAAGTACACAATACTGCCTAGTACAGAATAGAGTCCAGCACACCAAGTACACAATACTGCCTAGTACAGAATAGAGTCCAGCACACCAAGAACACAAAACTGCCTAGTACAGAATAGAGTCCAGCACACCAAGTACACAATACTACAATACTGCCTAGTACAGAATAGAGTGCAGCACACAATACTGCCTAGTACAGAATAGAGTCCAGCACACCAAGTACACAATACTACAATACTGCCTAGTACAGAATAGAGTCCAGCACACCAAGTACATAATACTGCCTGTACAGAATAGAGTGCGGACATAATACTGCCTAGTACAGAATAGAGTGTAGCACACAATACTGCCTAGTACAGAATAAAGTGAAGTACACAATACTGCCTAGTACAGAATAGAATGGTATTGTGTTGAAGCTGAACTTAGCCTCTCACTATTACTCTCTATACATTAGCAGCACCCATAATCTCCAGTACTCAAACGTGCCTCCCCCTTAGTACTGCCCGTATAGAACGAGACTCACTTCTTACCTCAACTTGACAAAGAGACTTGAAGATGGATAAGTCACATGAAAGTAAATGTTCCTGAATATTACTTGTTCCAACAGGTCCGGTAGTTCCTGATATCTGAAACAACAAAGAAATGGGCAATAACTGAAATGTTCATAGTAAGATTGGAGGTAAAGTAAAGAATTTCGATGTTTCCACCTCCACTTTCACTCGATCAAACTTTTAAGGCATGTTCCCCCCCACATAGAGTTATCACCCTCCACTCCCCACCAGACCCCGTGTTTCCAATACTTACCTTTCACTGCCTGAGTCCAGATATCTTACCTTGAAATTCTCTGGTCCCTTTCTGCTGCATTTCCACGTTGCAGCCATCAGTCAAGGCCATGAAGGAGACATCACGGACAATGACTTATGATGGCTGCACTGCTCACCTGCTTTATGGCAGCACAATTTTACTTAGAGCTTACAAAGCCATAAAAAAGTTGAAAGAGGGCAGTGAGGGGTTGGGGGAGCAATAGAGGTATTGTGAAAATGGAGTTTGGAGGGTGGGTTATCTTCAAAAGTCTGCGTGGGGAGTAAACACGCTATTTTATATTAACATATAAAGTGATCATGTACAATTGGTCCAGGGGAAAACCAACCATGACTAGCCTTTAGGTTGGATATTAATAAGACTTTGATGATATTTTGTGTATTAAAAAACAGGTGATTGGTCAATATTTACTAGAGTGTAGTGCAGGGGTGCCCAACCTAGCCAATGTTTGGGGGCCTCATTAGCGGCCCCCCATGCTATGACCGGGCCACGGGGAGTAGCTCCACCTCCCGGTCTGCCCTGTAGTGCAAGTTTATTTACACCGAATGCCTAAAATTGGGCAAAAACTATTGGTAGTAAATTTAATTAGATCAACTGGACGACCCAACTAAAATGTTGGCCCAGGTGACCAACAGGGCGGAGACGGTGGCTCAGTGGTTAGCACTGATGCCTTGCAGCGCTGAGGTCCTGAGTTCGATTCCACACTTTGACACATCTGCAAAGAGTTTGTATGTTCTCCCCGTGCTTGCGTGGGTTTCCTCGCAAGATAGTAAGCTCTTCGGGGCAGGGCCTGATGTGAAGTAAGTAAATAATTGTAAAGCGCTGCGGAATATGTAGCGCTATATAAGAAATAAAATACATACATACATATCAACCCATGTATACCAGCCTTTATATGGAAAGGAAGATTCATATCGTGTAGTGGACATTCACAAATATAAACCTAAACATCTACAAGCACCGGCACAGTATATAATAACCTGCATAAGTTCTCATTATCAGTGTCGTAACTACAACACCGGTACTTAAGCTGATTAGTTAGTGGAAGCAGCGAAGGAGGGCTCCCAAGAACGGGAGGTAAGAAACAGTTCCTTTTCCTTCCTTTCTTGAAAGGACATGTAAACTGGGGCAAATCATTTTTTTAATTAGGATTAATTACCACCAATATTAAATCTGCTTTGTTTTTCTTCTCTGAACTTCCCATCCATTGTTTATTAGCTCTGGGGGTTTTACTTTTTAAAGAGGGCGGGGCACAGCTGGTCAGTAAAGACCTGTCAATCACCCATCCCCTCCCCCTGACACACTACATGTAAAACTCTCCATTCTATAAAAGTAAAGCTTATTTCTCTGGCACTGTATGGCTAATTGATTCAGCATTAAGATCAAAAAAATAATAAGCATTATCTGTTTCTCTGTGCTCTTTCTGTGCAGATAAACCCAATCCTGCAGTTAGCTGCTGTCTGTGTTACGGACGTCCCAATGTAGCACTGTACCTAAAGAAATCAATTACAAAGCCCCCCCCCCCCCACACACACACCCCTTCAAACTCCTACAGCTAAAAGAAAATCTTACTTGATTCAAGCACTTATTACAGCTCCCAGTGCTGATTACCTTCCCATAGCAAAGCAGTTTTACTTTCACGATAACACAAAATCACTGGGTGAATGCTATTGGCACAGATCATCTCCACTGCACATGCTCCACACTCCATTTGTGCCTTAGTTTTGGGAGGGGTGGATATATAGAGAGGAGACATGATACTAACTAGGAGTGAGATGAACAGGAGATGGAGGAGATCTACTGATAGCGGGCAAGGAGAGCAAAAAGGAATAAAGTTCTTGACAGCACTAAAAATATAGAAATGGATAAAGGCAAGCCATTTATTTCAGTTTAGTGTCCCTTTAATCAAAATAAAATTTTGCAGTAGAGATACCGTTCAATACATAAACTGTTATACAGACATTATGGGTAAGGTATCAAGGTTGGACTAGATGGACGTATGTCTTTATATAACCTCCAATACTATGTTACTATGTAACTGTTATACAGACATTATGGGTAGGGAATGGCTATTTATTAACTAGGGGTATCCATTAAGGGCGTATATTAACTAGGGGTATCCATTAAGGACGTATTATAAAACTAGGGGGATCCATCAAGGCGTTGGTATTTATTAATAGGGTACCATCAAGGAGTATTATAAACTAGGGGTATCCAACAAGGCGTATTTATAAATAGGGGGGGTATCCATTAAGGGCCATATTTATAACTAGGGGGCTCCACAAGGGCGTATTTATAAACTAGGGGTATCATCAATGGCGTATTCTAAACTAGGGGGGATCCATAAGGGCATATTTATTAATAGGGGTATACATTAAGGGCGATTATTAATGGGGGGGATCCATAAGGCGGATATGAACTACGGGGTATCCATTTAAGGGCCGCATTCGAGAAAAACTAAGGGGGATCCCTCAAGGGCGAATTTATAACTAGGGGGATCCATCAAGGGCGTATTATAAACCTAGGGATCATCAATGGCGTATTGATTACTAGGGGTATCCATAAGGGCGTATTGTATAAACTAGGGTTTATCGTAAGGGCGTAGTGTATAAACTAGGGTTATCATAGGGGTATTTATTAAATAGCGGGTATACATCAATGGAGTAGGTATTAACTAGGGGTTATCCATTAAGGGGCGTATTTAAAACAACTAGGGTTTATCCATTTAGGGCGTATTTATTAACTAGGGGATACCTCATCAAGGGCGTCGTATTTATTAACAGGGTGGTTCGCGATCCATTAAGGCGTCGTATTTATTAACTAGGGGTATACATTAAGGGAGAGATTTATGAAACTAGGGGATCCATCAAAGGCGTCTATTATTAACCAGCGGTATTGGTATTGTACCATGGATTACGACCGATGTCAGCATTTTATGCCATGGCTGTTGTGGATGAATTTGGGTGACCAGGGGGCAAAAATAATTAACTGAGGCCTATTGATGTATGCAGACACTTGTCTCTTCATTAAAGTTTTCATTTTCACTATATAGGATGTAAATTGGGTTGTATAAAATAAAAGCACAAGGTTGTAAAAACTTATGCGCCTTACAAAACGCAGTCTCGGCTCCCTGTGCCCCGTGCCGGTGTTATTGGGTATGAACGCGATGTCTGTGAACGCAGTAGTATGAATGAAGAACGTTGGGGTACGGGTGATAACACCCCTTTAACCGCCCCGTCCCTAGCCCGCCCCTTGAGTCCCAGCCGCTCCTCTATTGGCTGACTGCCTGGTGAAGCGGCCGGCCCGATCCTTCTGGCGAGAGTCGCTGCTGGAAACTTCCAACGGGGAAGGACGTACATGGTTCTGGGGTCACTGGGGCCCTCACCTACACCTATGGGGCCCCTTCCTCCATGGGATGTCTGGTGTTGGGAAACTGCAACTTATTGGTGGAAATACTGCACCTGGGAGTGGTGGGTAGTTACATTGGGTGGGTCCCTGAGGATTGTGGGATATTGTGGCCCTGAGATTTGGTGGCCCTGAGGATTGTGGGCGAGTGTGGCCCTGAGGATTGTGGGAGATTGTGACCCCGGAGGATTGTGGGAAGATTTTGGCCCCTGGGATGTGGGATATGTGGCCCTGAGGATTGTGGGGATTGTGGCCCTGAGGATTGTGGAAGAGATTGGGCCTGAGGTTTTGGTGGAAGATATGGGCCCCTGGGATTGGCGGGAGATTGTGGCGTAAGGATTGTTGGGAGATGTGTGCCCGCAGGATTGTGGGAGAGCTTTGGCCCGAAGATTGTGGGATCATTGGCCCCTGAGGATTGTGGAGATGGAGATTGGGGCCCTGAGGATCTGTGGGAGATTGTGGCCCCTTGAGGATTGTGGAAGATTTGGTCCCTGAGGATTGTGGAAGATATGGCACCTGAGGATTGTGGAAGATATTGGGACCCCTGAGGATTGGGAGATTTGGCCTGAGGGACTGGGGAGTACGGGCCCCTGAGGACTGTGAAGATATTGGCCCTTGAATGGAGAGACGGCTTCCTACCCCTCTCTATGTGGGGGTTACAGAAGGAAGAGCGGGCCCTGTGGATTTGGGGGTGAAGAGAATTTTGGGGCTCCCCATACCTGGATCGGGGAGATGAGAGACGAATGACAGATAAAATGTCCAGTTTCCTGTATATGGGGACATTGTGTCCCTCTACCGCAGAGGGTGAGAGGGGATCGGGTCAATGGATTTCAGCACCCTGGGGTAAGAATCCCCCCTCATTGTGGTGAGAAATGAGGGCGATATAGAGACTGTCAGGAAGGCGGGAATGAGACACACCAGAGACTAAGCAGAGTTAGAGATGGAGGGTTCTATAAGAGAGAATCAATTGGGGAGACATAATAATGAGAGGGGTGATAAGAATAAGTACCAGGGGGAGCGACTGAAAAGGATAAAAAAAATGGAGAAGAGACCAAATTGTAACAAAGGAACAAATCTGGATACACCCCCCCATGTGGTACATATCAGTGTGATTACACCTGCACTACATTCCACTTTCACTGAAAGTCTTAGTTTTTGTCCTTCCTATAGCACTGTAATGCAGGATGAAGGTCCTCTGCCTTTATTGCAGCCATGGCCAGTCTCACCTGCCTTTATAGCGCAGCACTGGCTCTCCTCCGCACGTATAGCGCAGGACCTGGATGTCCTCTGCCTTTATAGCGCCAGCCTTGGCCCTCCTATGCCCTTATATTGCAGCCTTGGCCATCCTGACTGCCCTATATTGCCGCCTGGGACATCCTAACTACCTTATAGTGCAGTCCGGCTGTCCTCCTGCCCTTATAGACAGCCCTGGCGTCCTCCTGACTTGATATTGCAGGCCTTGGCATCATACTGTACCCTTATATTGAGGCCTGGCAATCTACTGCCCTTAAAGTGCAGACTGGCCATCCTACTGCCTATAGTTGCATCCTGGTGTCCCTCCTGCCTTATAGCACAGCCCTGGCTGTCTCCTGCCTTTTAAAACACAGCCCTGGCTGTCCTCCGCACTTATAGCGCAGACTGCTGTTCCTCCATGCCTTATAGCAGCCGCCCTGGCTTTCACCTGCCATTATTGCGCAGCCTGGTGTCCCCCTGCCCTTATTTGCGCAAGCCTGGCTGTCCTCCTGCCATTATAGCGCAGCCCTGGTGTCCTCTGCCTTAGTGCGCCAGCCCTGGCTGTCCCTCATGCCTTTATAGCGCAGCCCGGGCGTCCTCTGCCCCCTGCCTTATAGCGCAGCCTGGCTTTCCACCTGCCCTTATTGCGCAGCCAGGCTGTTTTTGCCTCGCCCATTATAGCGGCATCACTGGCTGTCCTCCTGCCTATTGCGCAGCCCTGGTGTCCCCTCCATTATAGCGCAGCCCTGGCTGTCCTCTGCCAGTATTGCGCAGCCCTGGCTGTCCCCTACGGCCTATAGCGCGACCTGGCTGCCTCCTGCCCCTTATAGCGCAGCCTGGCGTCCACTGCTCTATAGGCAGCCATGGCAGTCATCCTGCTTTATAGCGCAGCCTGGCGTCCTCCTGCCCTGCATAGGCACCTGGCGGTAATCTGCCCTTATAGCGCAGCCTAGCTGTCCTCCTGCCTTTATTAGCGCAGCCCTGGCTGTCCACTGCATTATAGCGCGCCCTGGCTGTTCCTCCTGCCCTTATAGCGCAGCCCTGACTGTCATCCTGCCCTTATTGCGCCGCCCTGGCAGCCACTGCTCTTATAGCGCAGACAGACTGTCCCCTGCCCCTTATTGCGCAGCCCTGGCAGGCAACTGTCTTATAGCGCAGCCTGGCTTTCCTCTGCCTATAGCGCAGCCCTGGCAGTCAACCTGTCTTATAGCGCAGCATGGCAGTCATCCTGCCTGTATAGCGCAGCCTGGCGGTTCCACCTGCCTCTTATAGCGCAGCCCTGGCAGTCTCCTGCCTTTATAGCGCAAGCCCTGGCGTCCACCCTGCCTTTAGCGCAGCCCTGGCTGTCCTCCTGCCGTTGATAGCGCAGCCCGCGGGAGTTCCTCTGCCTTTATAGCGCAGCCCTGAATGTCCTACTGCCTATAGCGGCAGCCCTGGCGTCCTCCGCCTTTATAGCGCAGCCCTGGCAGCCTCCTGCCTTTATAGCGCAGCCTCCTGACTGTCCTCCGCCTTTATAGCGCAGCCCTGGTCTGTCTCCTGCCTTTATAGCGCAGCCCTGGCAGTTCCTCATGCCTTTATAGCGCAGCCCTGACGTCCTCTGCCTTATAGCGCAGCCCGGGCTGTCCTCCTGCCCTTTTATAGCGCAGCCCTGGCTTCCTCATGCCTTATAGCGCAAGCCCGACTGTCTCCTGCCTTTATATACGCACAGCCAGCGTCCTCCGCCTTTATAGCGCAGCCAGACTTCCTCCTGCCTTTTATCAGCGCAGGCCCCCGGCTTTCCACCTGCCCTTATAGCGCAGCCCCTGGCTGTCCTCCTTGCCCTGAAGCGCAAGCCTGGCTGTCATCCTTGCCTTATAGCGCAAGCCCATGACTGTCTCCTGCCCTTATAGCGAAAGCCCGACTGTCCTCCTGCTTTATAGCGCAGCCCTGCTTTCCACATTGCCACCTTATTGGCAGCTCCTGGTGTCCTCCTGCTCTTATAGAGCAGCCATGGCTGTCCTCTGCCCTTTGATTATCGCAGCCATGGCTGTTTCCTTGCCCGTAAAGCGCAGCCTGGCTGGTCCTCATGCCTTAAAGCGCAGCCCTGGCTGTTCCGCCCTTATACAGCACCCTGGCTGTCTCCTGCCCTTATAGCGCCAGCCCTGGGCGCACATTGGTAATCTTACAGCGCAGCCATGGCGTCTCACTCCTGCCATTAAAGCGCAGCCCAGGCTGTCCTCATGCCCTTATACAGCAGCCCTGGAGTCCTCCTGCCCATTATAGCGCAGACATGGCTGTCATACCTGCTATTAGGCGCAGCCCAGGCGGTCCACCCTTGTTGATCTACAGCGCAGCCATGGCTGTCTTCCTATGCCCTTTTTAAAAGCGCCCAGGCCCGGCCTGTCCTCCTGCCCTATACAGAAGCCCGGGTGTCCACCTGCCCTTTATAGCACAGACTGGCCTGTCACCTGCCCTATAGCGCAGCCCTGGCTGTCCACCTGCACTTATAGCACAGACATGGGCTGTCCACTGCCCTTATAGCGCAGCGGCCACGACCACGTCCTGCGATGGCCTCCTGCCCTTATTGTTCAGACTAGAATGTGCGGGCTACCTTCCGGTCCTGCACTGATATAATGATACCAAATGTGCGTTGGGACAGCAGAGGGTTAAACTGTGTTCTAGACCCCTGATAGTGGGGGACAGGGTGGTATTTACTAAATGCTGTCATTGGCTCCACCCTACATTCCATCATGTTCCGCCGGGATTGTTTGTACCCAAGGAACACATTTAACCCTTGTGTGCCGGTTTCCTGGCCCATGTTGACATTGGTACAGTTGCTTTCATTCGTCCTCTTTACTATGCAATAACACCATTTCAGCGCGAACTTTGTTTATTTCCATTTCTAGGCGGTCAGTTCCTTATGCCAAAAATATTTGTGACATTTAATCCCTGAGCGGCAGGTCTGTGTTTAACCCTCTCCGCGCCGCACTGGGCCAGGTACAAGGTGGTTAGTCTCCCGCTGCCCCATTTGGTTTGTAGAGATTGAAACACATCCCTAATGGTTTTAAAGGGCACCTGCTGTGTACATCGCTGTGGTGTTCTTGGCACTGAGTCATTGGAAAACTTGTGTCAATGTCACATTAAAGGGTTAAACAGCCTCAGATTACTACATGTCAATGATATTCATATAAGGACTGATGAGCTGAATCCTTTAAGGCTGTAAGGCGTGAGCATTCCTGCCAGTCACTGAACGTTCAGAATGGGGCAGGTGCGTCCTGTCCAGTGTATTCCGACTAAAGGGAATACTTGCCAGTTAACTTCCCTTGAATTCTCAAATCGAGCCAAGTGAAAAGCGGGAAATGGCAAACATGACATAGGAAGGTCACGTTAAATGACTTTCTGTATATGGTGTACACGGCCCAATGAAGTGGTCTGGGAGAGGCCGGTTAGTTTTTGTTGTGGTATTGCTTTTTTTGGTATGCGGTATTAAGATGCAAACATTGGCGCCCCTAGGGACCACTGAGGACATTCATTGCGTTTATCCAGACTCCATGATGTTCATGCTCAACAGATAAACCAGGAGTTAAACCCGATTGCAGGAAGTTGTCACGAGGCGTGTTCCAGGATGCTGACACTTGTGTGACATTCTGACTTGTGTTTATGGGTAATTATTCGCTTCATCCAGCTTACCCCATGAACCCAGTTCCCCCGACTCAGTTTCTGGAATGCAGGTGTAAAGCGCCACAGCCTCTTCACCTGGGACCAATTATCTAGTGGATAAGCAGCCTAACTGTAAAAATTATAAGGGAGATTAAGAAGTCAAGAGGGCGTTCCGTGACCATTATAAAGCACGTGACTTCTAAATCTTATAATTTACAGTTTCGGGGTGGCAATTTATTATAACATAACCTTTTGTGGCTTCTGGTTTCCTTCTCCTAGAACTGTAAGACTATAAGGCTCTAATTTTACAGTTTCCTCCATAGAAAGAAATCCACACAGGGGTAGGTATAAGGCCTATAATCTTACAGTTCCTCCAAGAAATCCATAAAGGGGTAGGTTAGGTTATAACCACTGTACCCCACCAACAACAACACAAGGGCCCAGCGCGCTCGGTTTCACCAGCGTCCGGATAATTTTAATACAAATCTAAAGCATACACCGTGCCAAATAATGTGCGTTGCAGGGGTCACCAGTCTAGTTCCATCTCGGAATTAGTGGATGGTGGTGATTTGGATTGTCAGGGGCGTCTGTTCGTGTGGATTGTTAAATGGATAATGGTATTGTCTAGTTACAAATCACGTGGACGGTCCTTGGGTTTGATGCCCCTATAAAATCTGCTCTTATATAGTTCTATGAGTAAAAGGCAGAGAATTTGAATGGCACAGGATTGTCCAGAATTTACTTTAGTGTCACATTTAGGGGACAGTGACAATACACACAGTGTGTGGGTTTCCAGTCTGGCCCCTGAGGCCTTCCCAGCGTGATTATCTTCACAGGTTAATCCTGTAGAGTCGGAAGGAGTCAAAAACAATGGAGGTTTTATGCCCCTTGGGTGCAATTTTGTGCCACGAAAAAACAGTTTTAAGGGCCTGGGACAGTCAGAGGCAACGGGGTGGTGGGAAAGGTTCCGTAAATATGCTGCAATCATCATAACAACTGTCTATTATATTATTCTGCCGCACAACTAAATTATCCCCAACTCCCTAGCTAGCCAGGGTGTTTTTGCGAACACACTGGGACATTTCTTAAGGAAAAGGCGGTAGGGGTTGGTTAGGGTTTTTTTTTAGTAGTTAGAAGGTGATTCTTTATGGCTAACAATGTTGAAGGCGGATTTAAAAACGTCTGACAGATATAAACATGATTAAAGGCCTGACGAAGCTTCTGTGACTGCCAGACACTTACGGGGACCCTCCAATGGGATCCAACCACCACCAGTCTCCGCTCCTGTTCTCCAAGAGGAAGTTCCAACCTTCCCAATATTCAGTAATCTTCCTAAGGAGCAATGCGGCTTGTGATCTGATTATGATTCATCTTCTGTGTGTTGGCTGTGATTTGTGGCAATTTCTGGCCCCAAAACCCAGTCAGGCAATTTCCCCATTTGACTCCACAGTCACTGTGGCACTTTAAGGTCGAAGGGTCGGTTGGGGGTCACTGACTGGGATTAAAACCCAAGGCTGCCGTAGTTAAACACCACGGAACCCCGATCCCCTACCTGAGGAGCCACTTAAACATTCCGCAAATGGAACTAAATGACAACATGAGATTCTAACGAGATTCTGGAGGGGAGGAATTTGCACAGAGGACAGGGGATGTTGAGAATAATTGGTAAATCTGGCGTAAAGGGCCCTTCAGTGCCAAAACCAGATCATAGTCAGATCGGTTTAGTGGAAGAAGCAGGGGACGTTTCCCTCACACCAGTGATTATAACTGAAGTTTGATGCTGACTAGAGGATGGCGATATTCCCTTTAGACCCCGAACATGTATGAAATAGAACGTGTGGCAGCGCTATTGTGTTAAAATCCACGTGGTATGGCGACACTGAAACAACACAGCCCGCGTCCGCTGCTAAATGCTGGACACACGTGCAGGTTTTTTCGGAAGAAGACGGGTCGTCAATCTGACATAGGTTAGATGGCAGTTTACAGCAGATATTTCGGTGGCCCAACGAAATACAGAATCATCTGCTAGGTGTGTGCCCCCAGCCTGAAGGGAAATGCGTCAAACAAATCTTCTGTTCATGAGATCTAATTCGTGTTCGGGGTCTTAAAGGAAAAAGGTGCGTCCTACTGCTGAACGCCACATACTAAGTACATGAGTCGGTCCATTTACTTCCCTTATTTTTATGTTTAGTATGTGGTACCCACGTGGGGCATATAAATGGCCCGCAAGGCCTGAAATTGCTTTTATGAGAAACTCCATTGTATCCAGATATTTTTTGTTTAAGAGCGGCCAACTGGTCTAGATTCAGGCCGATTAAGTAGGGTTCTCTAACCGGCAAGGACTCTGCAGTGCTGTGAATATGATGGGGGTATGCAGACCGTCAACTCCACTTTAGGGTCTGAAAGGCACTGAAAATATTAAAGAGAACGTGGTATCATTTTTGATAGGTTGAGTGTTCTGTGGGAGCTGCCATACTGTTTCCTTAAAGAATCCTCATCCCACAACACCGTTTTACTGTGTATATTTGTTAGAATTTCCACACACAGAGAGAGAGAATACATTTATAATAGAGTTATTATTACAGACAATGTCCCCACCTAGTGTCCAATTACCCCCATATGTACGCTACCAGGTTAAGTATTAGGATAACATGACAAATCGTAATGAAATCTCCAGTTCAGGATTGTTAACCTTCGGCATGAGGCCTCTTCTCTTTAGCCCCTATTGTAAACAGCAGAGAGAAAGGCTGATTGGTGCAGAGGTTCAGGCCGAGGTTTGAACCTTAGGGTAAGCAGCGTTGTCCGCACCCGTTCGGAAGTTTAACTGACGGGCGCGAAATCCAATATTACGGACCATTAGGTATGGAGTGAGAAACCACGTATGGTTAGGTTGCTTTAACAGTCAATGGTTCATTAACCTGCCTGTACAGATGCCCATGTGGAGGTGAATCATTGAAACTATTACAAGGACTCTGAAATGGTTTAAACCCCAATAAGTAAGAAATAATACAGTAAATCAGAGGTTCTGACCTGCAGAGTTACAGTCTAATTTGTGCTTGTGGAGTGGACATTGGGTTGGGCTATGTTAGCCTTTACCCTTGGCCGCGTGGGCGGAACGGACTTAGGGGGACGTTTATTTAGACGGCCTGAGCATCGGGGAAAGAGTCAGAAACACGAACGGAGAAAATGACAGAGAAAGGGAAATAGGCTGGGGGTGGGGAGGGAAGAACTGCAATGTGTGGTACAGGAAGGACGGACGCGGCCTGCAAAGGATTAGATTCTACGGCCTGTAACCGTTGATCGTAAAGGTGTATTTTTGTTAGGAAGACGCTGTGCGGTTCTCTGTGAACGCGATATTTCACTTTTGGTTTTTTTAAAGTTTGTTGTTATTTTATTATTTTTTAGCGTCCGCACTTCTAACCTGATATTCATTAGGGCTCTCCAGGGCTGCAGCTCTTCTGGAGGGGCCCGCGTTTTGAATTGAAAGGATCTTGAATACGTCGGTCCGAGCCGTTCTTTCTCTTGCTCCTCTTTGTTTTGTGCAGAGAACCAGAACCGTTACGTAGAGAGATGTTGGCGCTTCACAACAAATTCTAAAACAAAAATACTAACCCCGGTCAAGGTCACCTTGAAAAGGTCCAATAAAGACCCCTGGCAGGCGGGGATGGTAGATTTGACTTAGGGTACACAGTTGGGTTCCGCGACAGGGATGGGTTGATTGCCTGGTGCGTTCCCCAATCAGCCAGTCGCTTTTAGGCTTGGACGGGAATGAACGGAAGTCAGCTATGTCCTTAAAACACAAGCGGGTTTCTTCGATGGAAGCGCAAACGTCGCGGCCTAGCCGACCCGCATTGGGGATGAAGAATCCACCATGTACCAGCCCATCCGGCTATTCACACACACACGAGACCACCAGGGGGACAGTTAATTTTTTGAGGTTCTGTTTTAATGGGTTTTTAGCGCTACGTTTTGTTTTAAACCTGCGTGCAAGACAATCCATGAAAAGAATGCGCCTCGAATCAAGGTTTTGTCTAGCTGTGAAACAATCCCGAGTGAGTGATCATCGTCTGTAATAAACAAACTGGGTTAAGAGCTTGATCTTTAATACAGTACGTGTGGGGGATCCACCTGTATAGCAGTACGGTGGGGGATCCCCATTTATATTACAGTACGTTGGGGGTCCACCTTTTATAGTACACGTACGTTGGGGGATCCACCTTTATATACAGTACCTTGGGGATCCCCTTTTATATACAGTACTTGGGGGATCCACGGTATATACCGTACCTTGGGGGTCCACCGGTATATACAGTTACCTGGGGGGATCCAATCTGATATTTACAGTACTTTGGGGGATCACCTTTATAACAGTGTACTTGGGGGATCCACCTTTATATTAACAGTACGTTGGGGAGTGATCCACCTTTAGATACAGTACGTTGGGGATCCACCTTTAATATAGTACGTTGGGGGATCCACCTTTTAACAGTACGGGTGGGGGAGCCACCTTTATATAGTACGTTGGGGGATCACACTTTATAGATAGGTAGTTGGGAGAGCCACCTTTATATATAAGTACGTGGGGATCCACCTTTATATACAGTACGTTGGGGGAATCACCCTTATTATACAGTACGTTGGGGATCCACACCGTTATATACAGTCCTTGGGGATCCACTTGATATACAGTCCTTGGGGGATCCACCTTTATATACCAGTACCTGGGGGGATCCACCTTTATATGACAGTACCTGGGGGATCCACCTTTATATACAGTACCTTGGGGGGATCCACCTTATATACAGTTACCTTGGGGGGGATCCACCCCTGTATATACTCAGTACCTGGGGGATCCACCCTTTATATACAGTAACGTTGGGGGATCCACCTTATATACAGTACGTTGGGGGAGCAAACTTTGATAACAGGACCTTGGGGGAGCCACCTTTATAGGACGACCTGTGGGGGATCCACCTTATATACAGTACCTTGGGGAAATCCACCGTTATATACAGTACTTCCGGGGGACCACTTTATATACAGTACCTGGGGGGGGATCCACCTTTATATCAGTACCTTGGGGATCCACCTTTATATACAGTACTTGGGGGATCCACCTATTAATTATAAGTACCGGGGGGGCTCCACTTTAGATACATACCTTGGGGGATCCACCTCTTTATGCCAGTACCTTGGGGGATCCACCTTTATATAGTAACTTGGGGGATCCACCGGTTATATACAGTACTTGGGGAATCACCTTTATATACAGTACGTTGAGGGACCCACCTTTAGATACAGTACTTGGGGGACCCACCTTTATATACAGTACCTCGGGGGATCCACATTAATATACAGTACCTTGGGGGATCCATCCTTGCTATACAGTACGTGGGGATCCCACCTTTATATACAGTACCTTGGGGGATCCCCCTTTATATAAGTACCTTGGGGGGGGATCACCCTTTATATGACAGTTACATTGGGGAAGCCACCTGTATAGACAGACCTTGGGGGATCCACTCCCTTTATAACAGTACGTTGGGGGACCACCTTATATCAGTCCGTGGGGGGGGGATCCACCTTATATACAGTACGGTTGGGGATCACCTTTATATACAGTACGTTGGGGGATCCACCTGGTATACAGTACGTTGGGGGATCACCTTTGATACAGTACCTTGGGGGGGAGCCACCTCTTTATACTACAGTACCTTGGGGGAGCCACCTTTATATATAGTACCTGGGGGATCCACAACATTAATTTATATATATATAATCTTCTATTATATATATAGGTACGTTGAGGGACCACCTTTTATATACAGTAGGTGAGTGGATCCCCTTTAGATTACAGTCACGTTGGGGGATCCACCTTTATATATAGTAAGTGGGGGATCCACCTTTATATACAGTACCCTGGGGGGAATCCACCTGTATAGACAAAGTACCTTGGGGGATCCACCTTTATAATTATATATATATAATATAGATATATAGTACGTTGAGGGACCCACTTTATATACAGTCGTTGGGGGATCACCTTTATACAGTTACCTTGGGGGGGATCCAACTTTGTGTACAGTACTTGAGGGATTCTCCTTTATATATATAATACTATAGTATAGTATCATCTATATATAGTACGTTGAGGGACCCACCTTTATATACAGTACATTGAGGGATCCCCTTTATGTACAGTACGTTGAGGGATCCCCTTTATATACAGTACGTTGAGGGATCCCCTTTATATACAGTACGTTGAGGGATCCCCTTATATTACAGACGTTTGAGGGCTCCCCTTTTTATGTATAGTATGTTGTGGGGATCCACCTTTATAATACAGTACGTGGAGGATCCCCTTTTTAATTTTTTAATACAGTACGTTGAGGTGATCAACTTTATATACAGGACATTGAGGGATACCCTTTATATACAGTACGTTGCGGGACCCTTTATATACAGTACGGTTGAGGATTCCCCGATAAAGTACGTTGAAGGGGATCCACCGTTCTATACAAAGTTATGTTGGGGGATCCAACCTTTTATAAGTACATTGAGGGATCCCCTATTACAGGTCGTTGAGGATCCCCGGTTATATACAGTACGTTGGAGCATCCCTTTTATACAGTACGGGAGGATCCCCTTTCATGACCGTAAGTTGAGGCATCCCCTTGAGATTACAGTACGTGAGGGATCCCCTTTAGTTATAGATGTTTGGGCATCCCCCTATATAACAGTACATTGGGGATCCCTTTATTATACAGTAGTTTGGAGGATCTAATGTAATACGTGGGGTTTTCTGCTTTGGAATAGGTAAAACAAAAGCGACAACAATCTCACCAATGGGGTAAAAATGGGCAGAGAATCCCAATGAGGAACCACCATTGAACTGGAAACAGTTATTTGATAAACATTTCTTGACAGCTCAGCCAATGAGACAGGAATCTTCCCGATTACTCATGACGGGTAAATGCCTCTTTTGTTTAATGCAGAACAGTTCATCTGTTCCCAGAAGGCAATGTTGGAGGGAGGGCCTTTCACTCATTCTGTGTTTCATTTTTATTGTGCAATTCAGTAAAGAATCTCAGTCATGGGCAGTTCCCACAAATACAGAAAATAGATTTCGTCTGATTCCACCAGTGTTTACTCTGAAATTGTTCGGTTGGTCTTTAAATAAAAACTGTTAAAAACTAAAAAAAATAACCCCCTGCCTGCTGGGAGACAGAGACAGTAATATTTGGGGTGCCTACTGTGGTTTCCCCTTATGAAAAGGCGGGTGGGTAGCAAGTGATTGGAGAGTCTGAATACATTGCTGAAGGCATCATAACTGTCAGGAAAAATACAGATAACGGAGGAACCCTTATATAGGGGGGACCATATTTATTATACACAATATATAGACCCATATTATAAATATAGAGACCATATTTCTAAACAATATAAGACCATAGATACAATACTATAGACCCTCTTATAGATATCACAAGATATAGACCATATAACAATATAGACAATAGTATAACAAAGTATATAGACATATATAAACAATAATAGATAACCATATTATAGATATAACAATATATAGACCATATAACAATATATAGACCATATTATAACAATATATAGACCATATTATAACAATATATAGACCATATTATAGACATAACAATGAGAGACCGTATTATAGTAAACAATATATCGGACCATATTATAACATCTATCGGAACCAACATACACAGCAATATATATATAAAGGTAAGGATTTTTGTCCCCTTATCTAATTCTGATTGTTTTTCTTTGGTATGCTCTGGTCAACAGTTAGGACAGGGAAGTGTGGTATGCGATTAAGCTGACTGACGGACGTACTGTTCTTATCAAACTCAATACTAGTTTACTAGATAACTGTTATACAGACATTAGGTAGGGTTATAAAGTGGTGACATAAGGACGTATGTTTGTTAACAACCTCCCCATCCAATACTATGTTACTATGTAACTGTTGACAGGACATTATGGGTAGGGTAGTAAAGGTTGGAATAGATGGATTTGTCTTTAATACAACTACATGCCATATTGTTACTAGTAACTGTTATACAGACATCATGGGTAGGGTATAAAGGAATTTGGACTAGAGGACGTATGTCTTATACAACCTCCAAACATGTTACTATGTAACGTCTATACAGACATTAGGTAGGGTATTAAAAGGTTGGACTTAGATGACGGATATGCTTTATACAAACTCCAACTATTGAATTATTAACTAGGGGTATCACCACAAGGACGTTTAATTTATTAACTTAGCGGATTGGTCATTACCATGGATCCTTAACAGACCGTTTCTGTTTGTCAGCATGTTTTTTTTTATGCCATGGCTTCTGTTTGTGTGGACTGCATTTGGGTTTGCACCAGGGCGGCCAAAATAATTAACTGAAGCATTATTGATTGTATAGACACTGGTCTCTTCATTTAAAGTTTTCATTTTCACTATTATAGGTTTTTTTTAAATTGGGTTGTATTGTATAAAAAAAATAAACTAGGTGTATCCATAAAAAGGGCCACATCATCATCACATTATTTAGTTAAACTAGGGGTGGTAATAGGGGTATCCATTAAGGCGTATTGTATTTATTAACTAGGGTGGATTGGGTGGGGTATCCATAAGGGAGATTTATTAACTAGGGTACCATAAGGGCGTATGATAAACTAGGGGTAGCCATCAAGGGTATTATTAACTAGGGGTATTCAATCAAGGCGTATTTATAAAACTAGGGGTATCCATTAAGGGTTGTATTATTAACTAGGGTATCCATTAAGGCGTATTTATTAACTAGGGATCCATTAAGGGCGGATTTATAAAATAGGGGTATCCATCAAGGGGCGTATTTATTAACTAGGGGTTATTCCATTTCAATAAATTACGCACGTATTATTTAACTAGGGGTATCCATTAAGGGCGTATTTTATAAACTAGGGGTATCCATCAGGGGCGTAGTTATTAAAGGGGTATCCATTCAAGGGAGTATTATTAAAATAGGGGTATCCATTAATGGCGTTTTATTAACTAGGGGTATCATTAAGGGCGTAGTTATTAACTAGGGGTATCCATTAAGGAGCGTATTATAAAACTAGGGGGATCCATCAAGGGTTGGTATTTATTAATAGGGGTACCATCAAGGGAGATTTAAACTAGGGGTATCCAACAAGGCGTATTTATAAACTAGGGGGTATCAGGCTATATATAAGGGTCCATCAGTATTTATAAACTAGGGGGTATCCACAAGGGCGTATTTATAACTAGGGGTGTATCATCAATGGGCGTATTCTATTAACTAGGGGTATCCATAAGGGCAGTATTTATTAACTAGGGGTATCCATTAAGGGCGTTATTAATGGGATCATAGGCGGTAAACTAGGGGTATCATTAAGGGCCGATTGAATTAAAACTAAGGGGATCCCTCAAGGGCGAATTTATTAACTAGGGGATCCATCAAGGGCGTATTATAAATAGAGGATCATCATGGCGTATTATTAACTAGGGGTATCCATTAAGGCGTATTTATACAACTAGGGTTATCGCATTAAGGGCGTATGTATAACAGGGGTTATCCATTAAGGGGATATTTATTAAATAGCGGGTTATCAATTCAATGGTAGGTATTAACTAGGGGTATCCATAGGGCGTATTTAATAACAACTAGGGTTTATCCATTTAGGCGTATTTATTAACCTAGGGGTATCCTCATCAGGGCGTATTTATTAACTAGGTGGTTATCCATTAAGGCGTATTTATTAATAGGGGTTCATTAAGGGGAGATATTATGAACTAGGGGATCCACAAAGCGCTATGGTATTAACCAGCGGTATTGGTCATGTACCAGGAGCTTACGAACCCGATGTCAGCATTTTATGCCATGGCTGTTTGGGGACTGAATTTGGGTGACAGAGGGGCAAAAATAATTAAACTGAGGCCTATTGATGTATGCAGACACTTGTCTCTCATTTTAAAGTTTTCATTTTCACATATATAGGTTAAAATGGGTGTATAAAAATAAAAGCACAAGGTTGTAAAAACTTATGCGCCTTACAACGAGTCTCTGGCTCCCTGTGCCCGTGCCGGTGTATTGGGTATGAACGCGTTCTGTGAACGCAGTAGTATGAATGAAGAAACGTTGGGGTCACGGGGTGAAACACCCCTTTAACCCGCCCCGTCCTTAGCACCGCCCCTTGAGTCCAGCCGCTCCTCCTATGGTGGCTGACTGCCTGGGATGAAGCGCCGGCCCAGATCCTCTAGGCGAGAGTCGCTGCTGGAAACTGCAACCGGGGAAAGAACTACATGGTTCTGGGGTCACTGGGGCCCTCACCTACACCTATGGGGCCCCTTCCTCCATGGGACTGTCTGGTGTGGGAAACCTGCAACTTTATTGGGGAAATACTGCACTGGGGGAGTTGGTGGGTATGTTACATTGGGGGGTCCATGAGGATTGTGGGATATTGTGGCCCTGAGGATGGTGGCCCATGAGGATTTGGGCGAGATGTGGCCCTGAGGATTGTGGGAGATTGTGACCCCGTGCGGATGGGGAAGATTTTGGCCCCTGAGGATTGTGGATATGTGGCCACGGAGGATTGTGGGTATTGTGGGCCCTGAGGATGGTGGAAGATTGGGCACTGAGGTTTGGTGGAAGTATGGGACCCTGAGGATTGGGGGAGATTGTGGCGCCTAAGGATGTGGGATTGGGCAGGATGTGGTTGCCCTGCAGAATTTGTGGAGACTATTGGCCCCGAATTGTGGGATTGGCCCGGAGATTTGGAGTGGAGATTGGGCCCTGAGGATCTGTGGGAGATTGTTGGCCTGAGGATTGTGCGAAGATTTGGTCCCTGAGGATTGTGGAGATTATGGGGCCCTGAGGATTGTGGAAGATATTGGGACCCTGAGGATTGGGAGTTTGGCCCATGAGGGACTGGGGAGTTACGGGCCCTGAGGACTGTGAAGATATTGGCCCTTGACTGGAGAAGACGCTTCCTACCCCTCTCTATGTGGGGGTTACAGAAGGAGAGATCGGGCCCTGTGGATTGGGGGTGAAGCAGAATTTTGGGGCTCCCCATAGCCTGGATCGGGAGATGAGAGACGAATGACAGATAAAATGTCCAGTTTCTGTATATGGGACATTGTGTCCCCTACCGACAGAGGGTGAGAGGGGAATCGAGGTCAATGGATTTTCAGCACCCTGGGGTAAGAATCCCCCCTCATTGGTGTGAGGAATGAGGCGATATAGAGACTGTCAGAAGAGGGAATGAGACACCAGAGACTAAGCAGAGTTAGAGGGAGGGTTCTATAATGAGGAGAATCATATTGGGGAGACATAATAATGAGAGGGGTGATAAAATAAGTCCAGGGGGAGGACTGAAAGGATAAAAAAAATGGAGAATGAGACAACTTGTAAACAAAGGTAACAAATCTGGATACACCCCCATGTGGTACATATCAGTGTGATTACACCTGCATACATTCCACTTTTACTTAAAGTCTTAGTTTCTTGTCCTTCCTACCTAGCACCTGTAATGCATGGATGAGTCCTCTGCCTTTATTGCAGCCTGGCCAGTCTCACCTGCCTTTATAGCGCAGCCTGGCTCTCTCTCCTGCACGCCTTATAGCGCAGGACCTGGCGTCTCCTGCTTTATAGCGCCAGCCTGGCCATCCTACTGCCCTTATTATTAGATGCACTAGCTTAGATTGCCATCTGCGGCCCTTTGCGCGGTGGGGACCATCCTAATGTCCTTTAGTGCAGTCCGGCTGTCCTCCTGCCTTATAGCACAGCCCTGGCGTCATCCTGACTTATATTGCAGCTTGGCATCATACTGTCCCATATATTGAGGCCTGGCACATTCTACTGCCCTTATATGCAGCTGGCTCATCCTACTGCCTATAGTTGCAGTCCTGGTGTCCTCCTGCCTTATAGCACAGCCCTGGCTGTCTCTCGCCTTTTAAAACACAGCCCTGGCTGTCCATCCTGCACTTATAGCGCAGACCTGCTGTCTCCTGCCTCTATAAGCGCAAGCCCTGGCTTTCCACTGCCATTATGACGCAGCCCTGGATGTCCACCTGCCCTTATTTGGCGCATGTAGCCTTATAGAGCCTGCTGTCCTCCTGCCATTATGCGCAGCCCTGCTGTCCTCTGCCTTAGTGCGCCATCTAGTCAGCTAAGCAGCCCTGGCGTCTCTGCCCCGCCACTTATAGCGCAGCCATGGCTTCACCTGCCCTTATTGACGCAGCCTGGCTGTTTCCTCGTCCCAGTATAGCGCATGCCACTGGCTGTCCTCCTGCCTATTGCGCAGCCCATGGTGTCCCCTGCCATTATAGCGCAGCCCTGGCTGTCCTCCTGCCGTATTGCGCAGCCCTGGCGTGTCACTCCTACGGCCTTATAGCGCGACCTGGCTGCTCCTGCCCCTTGATAGAGCAGCCTGGAGTCCACCTGCTCTATAGGCAGCCCTGGCAGTCATCCTGCTTTATAGCGCACGCCCTGGCGTCCTCCTGCCCTTATAGCGCAGCCTGGGCGTCTCTGCCTTATAGCGCAGCCTAGCTGTCCTCCTGCCTTTATTGCCGCAGCCCTGGCTGTCCACCTGCATCTATAGCGCGCCCTGGCTGTTCCTCTGCCTTATAGCGCAGCCCTGGACTGTATCCTGCCTCTATGTGCGCCAGCCCTGGCAGTCCACTGCCTCTTATAGCGGCAACGTCCCCTGTATTGCTCACCTGCGGCACTGTCTTATATGCGCAGGTCCTCTGCATGTCGCCCTGGCGTCACTGTCTTAGCGCAGCATGGCTTCATCCTGCCCTGTATAGCGCAGCCTGGGGCTCCACCTGCCTCTTGATAGCGCAGCCCTGGCAGTCTCTCTGCCTTTATAGCGCACAGCCCTGGGCCCTGCTTGCGCACCGCTGTCTCTCGTTGATAGCGCAGCCGCGTGGCAGTTCCTCTGCCTTTATAGCGCAGCCCTGGTGTCCTACTGCCTTATAGCGCCAGCCTGGGTCCTCCTGCCTTTATAGCGCAGCCCTGGAAGCTCCTGCCTTTATAGCGCAGCCCTGACTGTCCTCCGCCCTTTATAGCGCAGCCCTAGGCTGTCTCCTGCCTTTATAGCGCAGCCCTGGCAGTTCCTCATGCCTTTATAGGCAGCCCTGATTCTGCATGCCCCTCTGCCTCCTGCCTATAGCAGCGCAGCATCGCCATAGCCGGCAGCGCTGTCGTCCTGCTTTAGCGGCGCTGCTGTCCCTCCTTTTATAGCGAGACCCCTGGCTGTCCCACTGCCTTATAGCGCAAAGCCCGACTGTCCTCCTGCCTTTATACGCACAGCCGGCGTCCTCCTGCCTTTATAGCGCAGCCCTGACTGTACTCCTGCCTTTATCAGCGCAGGCCCGCTTTTCCACCTGCCTTATAGCGCAGCCCAGGTTCCTCCTTGCCCCTGAAGCGCAAGCCCTGGCTGTCATCCTTGCACTTATAGCGGCAGCCCCTGACTGTCTCCTGCCCTTATAGCGAACAGCACCGGGGGAACTGTCACTCCTGCCTTATAGCGCAAGCCTTGTCTTTCCACCTGCCCCTTATTGGCGAGCCTGGGGTCCTCCTGCTCTTATAGCGCAGCCATTGGCTGTCTCTGCCCTTTATTACGCAGCCATGGCTGTTCCTTCCCGTAAAGGCAGCCGGCTGTCCCTCACTGCCCTTAAAGCGCAGCCCTGGCTGTCTCCGGCCTTATACAGCACCCTGGCTGTCTCTTCTGCCCTTATAGCGCAGCCATGCGCACATCCTGCTCTTACAGGCAGCCACTGGCTCTCCTCCTGCCCTTAAAGCGCAGCCCAGGCTTCCTCTGCCCTTATACAGCAGCCCTGGAGGTCCTCCTGCCCTTATACGCAAGACATGCGTCATATCTGCTATTAGGCGCAGCCCTGGCTGTCCACTGTCTTACAGCAGCAGCCACTGGCTGCTTCCTATGCCCTTAAAGCGCCAGGCCCGAGCTGTCCTCCTGCCCTACTACGAGCCCGGGGTCCACCTGCCCTTATAGCACAGACTGGCTGTCACACTGCCTATAGCGCAAGCCTGGCTGTCCACACTGCACCTTATAGCACAGACATGGGCATGTCCACCTGCCCTTATAGCGCAGAGGCCACTGCCAGTCCTGGATTCTCCTGCCCTTATTGTTCAGACTGAATGTGCGTCAGTACCTATCGGTTCCTGCACTGATTAATGATACAAATGTGCGTTGAGGACAGCCAGAGGGTTAACAACTGTGTTCCTAGACCCCTGATAGTGGGACAGGGTGGTATTGACTAAACATGCATTGTCATTGGCTCCACCCTTACATTCATCATGTTCGCGGTGTTTGTACCCAAGGAACAATTCATTTAACCCTTAGTGTGCGGTTCCTGGCCCATGTTGAATTGGTGACAGTTCTTTCATTCGTCCTCTTTATATGCAATAACACATTTCAGCGACTGAACTTTCGCTATTATTTCCATTTCTAGGGTCAGTTCCTTTTTGCCAAAATATTTGTGACATGTTAATCCCTGAGCGGCAGGTCTGTGTTTCAACCCTCTGCGCCGCACTGGGCAGGTACAAGTGCGTTAGTCTTCCCGCTGCCCCATTTGGTTTGCTAGAGATTGAAATCACATGACCCTAATGTTTTAAAGGGCACCGTGCTGTGTACATCCGCTGTGTGTTCTCTGGCACTGAGTCATTAAAACTTGTGTCAATGTCACATTAAGGGTTAAACAGACCTCAGATTACTAAATGTCAATTTTATATAAAGAATGATGGAGCTGATCCTTTAAGGGTACAGGGTGAGCATTCCTGCCAGTCAATGAACGTCAGAATTGGGGCAGGTGCGTCCTGTCCGTGTATTCCGACTAAAGTGAATACTTGCACAGTTAACTTCCCTTTGAATTCTCAAACGAGCTCAGTTGAAAGGGGAGGAATGGCAACATGACATAGGAAGCGTCACGTTAATGATTCTGTATAGGGTACACGGGCAATTGAAAGTGTTCTGGAGAGGCGTTAGTTTTTTGGTATTTGCTTTTTTTGTATGCGGTATTAAGATGCACACATTGGCGCGCCCTAGGGAACTGAGACATTCATTGGTTATATCCAGACTCCCTGATGTCATGCGTAACAGATAAACCAGGAGTTACCCGATTGCCGGAATGTTGTCACGAGGCTGTTCCGGATTCTGGACACTTGTGTGACTTCTGACTTGTGTTTATGGGGTAATTGTATTCGCTTCACTCCAGCTTCCCCCTGAACCCATTCCTCACCGACTCAGGTTTCTGGAATGCAGGTTAAAGCTGCCACAGCCTCTTCACCTGGGACAATATATCTAGTGGATAATGCAGCCTGAACTGTAAAATTATAGGGCTATTAAGAAGTCAAGAGGGCGTTACGTCGCCATTAGTAAAGCACGTGACTTCTAAATCTTTATAATTTTACAGTTCGGGGTGGCATTATTTTTATAACATACCTCTTTGTGGCTTTGGTTTCCTTCTCCTAGAACTGGTAAGACTTATAAGGTTAATCTTACAGTTCCTCCCATAAGCACTCCACACAGGGGTAGGTATATAGGCTATAATCTCTACAGTTCCTACCAAGAATCATAGACAGGGGGTAGTATAACACTGTACCCCACCAACATATTAACAACACAAGGGGCCCCGGGCTCGTTTCACCAGCGTCTTCAGGATAGACTTTTACACATTACAAACTAAAGGCAACTACACCGTGCTCAACATAATGTGCTTTTTTGTTGCCGGGGTCACCAGTCTAGTTTCCATCTCGGAATTAGTGGATGGGCGTACGCACTATTGCGATTGTCAGGGGAGTTGTTCGTGTGTCGGATGTGTAAAAGATTAATGGTATCTGTCTATTTACAAATCACGTGGCCGGTCCTTTGGGTTACTGCCCCTATAAAATCATGCTCTTATATATTCTATGAGTAAAGTGCAGAGAATTGAATGGTCACAGGAAAGGATTGTCCAAATTTACTTAGTGTCACATAGGGGACAGTGTACAATACACACAGTGTGTGGTTTCCAGTCTGGCCCCTGAGGCCTTTCCCGCGTGTTTTATCTTCACAGGTAATCCTGTAGGAGTCGGGAAGAGTCAAAAAAATGGAGGTTTTATGCCCCTTGGGTGCAAATTTGTGCCACACGAAAAAACACGTTTAAGGGCTGGGACAGTCAGAGCAACGGGGCTGGTGGGGAAAGGTTCGTAAATAAATGCATGCACATTCATAAACAACTTTTATTTATTATTCTGCCGCACAACTAACATATCCCAACTCCCTAGCTAGCCAGGGGTTTGCCGAACCACACTGGACATTTCTTAATGGAAAAGGCGGTAGGGGTGGTAGGTTTAGAGTTAGAAGGTGATCTTATGGCTTAACAATGTGACAGGGGATTTAAAACGTCTGACAGTATAAACATATTGAAAGGCCAGAAGCTTCTGTGACTGCAGACACTACTGGGGGACCCTCCAATGGGATCCAACCACCACCCGTCTCCGCTCCTGTTCTCCAAGAGAAGTCCAACATTCCCAATATTCGTAAATCTTCGCTAAGGAGCAATTGCGCTGCTTGTTGATCTGATTATGATTCATCTTCTGTGTGTTGGCTGTGATTGTGGAATTTCTGGCCCAAACCAGTCAGTGCAATTTCCCCATTTGAATCCACAGTCACTGTGGCACCTTTAAGGTCAAGGGTCGGTTGGGGTCAATGACTGGGGATTAAAACCCAAGGCTCTGCCTGTTAAACACTTCACGGAACCCTCTGATCCCCTTACCGAGGAGCCACTTTAAACATTCCGAAATGGAACTAAATGCAACATGAGATTCTACGAGATTCTGGGAGGAATTGCACAGAGGACAGGTGGATGTTGAGAATAATTGGTGAATCTGTGCGTAAAGGGCCCTTCAGTGCCAAAACCAGATCATTAGTCAGATCGTTGTAGTGAGAGCAGGGGGACGTTTCCCTCCACCACGTGATATACATGAAAGTTTGCATGCTGACTAGAGATGGCGATATTTCCCTTTAGACCCGACCATGTATGAAATAAACGGTGGCAGCGCTACTTGTGTTAAATCCACGTGTTGGCGAAACTGAAACCAACACGCCCGGTCACGCTGCTAAATGCTGGTAACACACGTGCAGGTTTTTTCGGGAAGACGGTCGTCACCCTGCATAGGGTAGATGGCAGTTTACGCAGATATTTCGTGCTGCCCAACGAAATACAGAACATCTGCTAGGTGTGTGCCCCAGCCTGAAGGAATGCGAACACAATTTCTGTCATGTAGATCTAATTAGTGTTGGGTCTAAAGGAAAAGGTGCGTCCTACTGCTGACGCCACATACTAAGTACATGAGTCGGTCCATTTTACTTCCCTTATTTTTATTTTAGTATGTGGTTTACCCACGTGGGGCATATAAATGGCCGCAAGGCCTGAAATTGCTTTTATGAGAAAACTCCATGTGATCCAAGATATCTTTGTTTAAGCGAGCGGCCATACTGTTCTAGATCAGCCGAGTAAGTGATGGTTCTCTAACACAGGCAAAGGACTCTGCAGTGCTGTGAATATGATGTGGGTATGCAGACCGTCAACTTCCACTTTAGGTTGAAGGCCTGAAAATATTAAAAGAACGTGGTATATTTTTGATTAGGTTGAGTGCTGTGTGGAGCTGCCATTACTGTTTTCCTTAAAGAAATCCTCATCCCAAACACCGTTTTACTGTGTATATTTGTTAGAATTTCCACACACAGAGAGAGAGATACATTGATAATTAGAGTTATTATTACCAGACAAATGTCCCCACCTAGTGTCCAATTACCCCCCATTGTACGCTACCAGGTTACCGTATTAGGATAACATGACAAATCGTTAAGAAATCTCCATTCAGGACTTGTTAACTCGGCATGAGGCACTCTTCTCTTTAGCCCCTATTGTAAACAGCAGAGAAAAGGCTGATTGGTGCAGAGGTTCAGGCCGATGGTTGAAACCTTAGGGTAAGCAGCGTTGTCCGCCCCGTTGGACATGCTTTTAACTGAGGGCGCGAATCCAAATACGTGACCATTAGGTATGGAGAAACCACAGTAGTTGGTTAGGTTGCTTTAACAGCAATGGTTTACATTAACCTGCTGTACAGATGCCCATGTGGAGGGAAGTCATTGAAACTATTACAAGGACTCTGAAATGGTTTTAAACCCCCAATAAGTAATAAATAATAATAAATCAGAGGTTCTGACCTGCAGAGTTACAGTCTAATGTGTGCTTGTGGAGTGACATCTGGGTTTGGGATGTTAGCAACTCTTGACCTGTGGCCGCGGTGGGCGGACGGACTATAGGGGGCGTGGTTATTTAGACGCCTGGGCATCGGGGAAGAGTCAGAAAACACGACGGAGAAAATGACAGAGAAAGGATAGGTGGGGGTGGGGGAAAACTGAAGGTGTGGTAAGGAAGGACGGACGCGGCCTGCAACAGGATAGATTCTACGGCCTTACCGTTATCGAAAGGTTATTTTTGTTAGGAAGACGCTGATGCGGTTCTTCTGTGGAACGAGATATTTCCTTTTGGTTTTTAAAGTTTTTGGTTATTTTTATTATGTTTTTAGGTCCGCACTTCTAACCTGAATCATTAGGGCTCTCCAGGGCTGCAGCTCTTCTGGAGGGGCCCGACGTTTTGAATTGAAAGCTGATCTTAATTACGTCGGTCCGAGCAGTTCTTTCTTTGCCTCTTTGTTTTGTGGCCAGAACACGTAGAGAGATGTTGGCGCTTCACAACAATCTAGCCAACAATACTAACCCGGTCAAGGTCACCTTGAAAAGGTCCAATAGACCCCTGGCAGGCGGCGGATGGTAGATTGACTTAGGGTACAAGTTGGGTTTCCGCGACAGGATGGTTGATGCTGGTGCGTTCCCCAATCAGCCAGGCTTTTAGGCTGGACGGAATCGAACGGACGTCGCTAATGTCCTTTATAAAACACAGACGAGTTTCTTCGATGGAACGCGCAAACGTCGCGGCCTAGCCGACCCTTGGGGATTGAAAATCTCACCATGTACCAGCCCATCCGGCTCATTCACACTACACACGAGACCACCAGGGGACAGTTAATTTTTTGAGGTTATGTGTTTAATGGTTTTAGCGCTACGTTTTGTTTTAAACTGCGTCAATGACAATCCATGAAAAAAAGAATGCGCCTCAACTCAGCGTTTTGTCTGTGTGAACAAGCCCGTGAGTGATCATCGTCTGTAATAAAACAAACTGGGTTAAGAGCTTGATACTTAATACAGTAGGGGGGCCATTACGTCGTTGGGGGATCCACCTTTATATAACAACGTGGACATATACAGTGTGGGGGATCCCCATTATTTACAGTACGTTGGGGGTCCACCTTTGTACAGTTACTTGGGGGACGGGATCCACCTTTATATACAGTACCTTGGGGGATCCACCTTTATATACAGTACTTGGGGGATCCACGCTTATATACCGTACCTTGGGGGTCCACCGTTATACAGTGACCTGGTGGGGTCCAATCTTGATATTACAGTACTTTGGGGGATCCACCTTTATATACAGTACGTTGGGGGATCCACCTTGTATATATAGTACGTTGGGAGGATCAACCTTTATATACAGTACGTTGGGGACCCTTTCAAATCGATCACCTTTAATATAGTACGTTGGGGAGATCCACCTTTATAGGTGGCACCTTATAGTTACGTTGGGGGATCACCCTTTTATATCAGGTAGTTGGGGAGTCACCTTTAATATACAGGTACTGGGGGGATCCACCTTTATATACATACTTGTCACCCTTAAGTAGTGGGCGATTCCACCGTTGATATACAGTACCTTGGGGGGATCCACCTTATATACAGTCCTTGGGGGATCACCTTTATTACAGTACCTGGGGGGATACACCTTTATATACAGTACCTGGGGGATCCACTTTATATACAGTACCTTGGGGGATCACCTTATATACAGTACCTTGGGGGGATCCACCTTTATATCAGTACGTGGGGATCCACCCTTTATATACAGTACGTTGGGGGAGCCACCTTTATATACAGTACGTTGGGGGAGCAACACTTCTGTATATACAGTACCTTGGGGATACACCTTTATATACAGTACTTGGGGGATCCACCTTATATAAGTACTATGGAACTTATACTCTTGGGGATCCACCGTTATATACAGTACCTTCGGGGGATCCACTTTATATACAGTACACTGGGGGGGGATCCACCTTTATATCAAGTACCTTGGGGATCCAACTTTATATACAGTACCTTGGGGGATCACCTATTAATATACAGTACCATGGGGGCTCCACTTTAATACAGTACCTTGGGGGATCCACTCTTTACCCTGCCAGTACCTTGGGGGATCCACCTTTATATAAGTAAGTTTGAGGGGGATCCCACCTTTATAACAGTACCTTGGGGATCACCTTTATTACAGTACTGGGGGACCTCACCATTAGATACAGTACTTGGGGGACCCACCTTTATAACAGTTACCTGGGGGATCCACTTTAATATACAGTACCTTGGGGGACATTGCACCGTGGGTACTTTATATACAGTACCTTGGGGGATCCCCGTTATTATACAGTACCTTGGGGGGATCACACTTTATATACAGTTATGAAACTAGACGCCTTGGGGGATCCACCCTTTATAACAGTACGTTGGGGGACCACCATGTATATCAGTGTGGGGGGGATCCACCTTATATTACAGTACGGTTGGGGATCCACCCTTTATATTACAGTACGTTGGGGGATCCACCTTGGTATACAGTCCGTTGGGGGATCAACCTTTGATACAGTACTTGGGGGAGCACCTCTTTATACTACAGTACCTCTGGGGGGAGCCACCTTTATATATAGTACCTGGGGGATCCAACATTAATTATATCATATATAATCTTTATCATATATATATATATAGGTAAGTTGAGGGACCCACCTTTATATACAGTAGGTTGAGTGGATCCACCTTGATTACAGTACGTTGGGGGATCCACCTTTATATAGTATCGGACATAATTAAGCTGGGGGATCCACCTTTATATACAGTACCCTGTGGGGGATCACCTTATAGACATACTTGGGGTATTATATATATATATATAATATAGTATATATAGTACGTTGGGGCCCACTTTATATACAGTCGTGGGGGATCCACATTTATACAGTTACCTTGGGGGGATCCAACCTTTGTATACAGTACTTGACGGGATTCTCCTTTATATATGATAATACTATATATATATCATATATATAGTACGTTGAGGGACCCACCTTTTATACGTACATTGGGGATCCCTTTGTATGTGTTGAGTCCCTCTAGACAGTCATTGAGGGATCCCCTTTATATACAGTATTGAGGGAATCCCCTTTATATACAAGTAGGTCTTAGGTATAGATGGGGGATCCACCTTTATTACAGTAGTTGAGGGCTCCCTTTATTATAGGTACGTTGTGGGGATCCCCTTTATAATACAGTACTGGAGGGATCCCCTTATTTTTCTACAGTACGTTGAGGGATCACTAACAGAATGGGAACTATATAAGTACGTTGGGGATCCCTTTATACTACTTGATCCCTAAGTACGTTGAAGGGGCCATCCATCCGTTCATATACAAGTTATGTTGGGGGATCTAACACTTATATAAGTACATTGAGGGATCCATACAGGTCGGAGGATCGTTATATACAGTACGTTGAGGGCATCCCTTTATATACAGTACGTGAGGATGCCCCTTCTATGACCAGTAGTTGAGGCCATCCATTGATATACAGTACGTGAGGATCCTTAGTATAGGCCCCTTTAGTTATAGATGTTTGGGGATCCACCTTTATATACAGTACATTGGGATCCCCTTTATTAACAGTAGTTTGGAGGATCTAATGTAATAACGTGTGTTTATTCTGCTTGGGAATAGGTAAAAAAAAGCGACAACAATCTCACCAATGGGGGTAAAACTGGGAGCAGAATCCCAAAGAGGAACCACATTGACTGGAAAACAGGTTATTTGATAAACATTTCTCTGACAGCTCAGCCAAATGAGACAGGATCTTCCGATTACATCATGACGGTATAATGCCTCTTTCTGTTAATGCAGAACAGTTCATCTGTTCCAGAAGGCAATGTTGGAGGGAGGGCCTTTTTCACTTAATTCTGTGTTTCATTTGTTATTTGACATCAGTAAAGTCTCAGTCATGGGCAGTTCCCACAAATACAGAAAATAGATTTCGTCTGATTCCACGCAGTGTTTTTACTCTGAAATTGTTGTGTTGGTCCTCCCCCTTAGAATAAAAACTGTTAAAAACTAAAAAAAATAAACCCCCTGCTGCTGGGAGGACAGAGACAGTTAATATATTGGGGCTGCCTTACTAGTGGTTTCCCTTATGCAAAGGAGGGTGGGGGTAAGCAAGTGATTGGAGAGTCTACTGAAACATTGCTGAGGCATCATAAATGTCAAGGAAAAATACAGATAACGGAGGAACTGTATATAGACCATATTTAATATATAACATATTATAGACAATCCATATTATAACATATATAGAGACCATATTCTAAACAATATGAGCCCATGATAAATACTATAACCTCAATTATAGATACACAAGATATAACCAATATAGACAATATTAACAATATATAGACAAGTATTATTAACATATATAAACAATTATAGATTAACAAATAATAGATATAGCAATCTATAACCCTATTATAGAATATATAACCATATGATAGACCAAAAGATATAGACCATATTACAATAAATAACCATATATACATATGAGAGACCGTATTATAGTAAACAATATATGGACCATATTATAACAATCTATCGAGACCACACATAACAGCAATAATATATAAAGGTAAGGATTTTTTCCCCCTGCCTAATGCTGATGTTGTTTTTTCTTGTCTTCCTCTGGATCAACCCAGTTGACAGGAAGTGGGGGTGGGTATGGACGGATAAAGGATGACTGAATGGACGTATGTCTTTATTCAACCTCAAATACTATGTTACTATATAACTGTATACAGAATTGGGTAGGTATAAAGGGTGAAATAGACGGACGTATGTCGCTATTACAACCGCACTATGTTATAGTAACTGTTAGACAGACATTATGGGAGGGTATAAAGGTTGACTAGAGGGACGTATTGTCTTTATACAACCTCCCATATTATGTTACTATGTCACTGTATACAGACATTATGGGTAGGGTATAATGGTTGGACTAGACGGACGTTAGTCTTTTTTACAAACCGCAAAAATATGTTAGTATGTAACGTATACAGACATTTTATGGGTAGGGTATAAAGTTGGACTAGCAGGGACGTATGTTTTATAACAAACTCAATAATATGTTAATATGTAAATGTGATAACAGACATTAGGGATAGGGTATAAAGGTGGACTAGATGGACGTTATTGTCGTTAACAAACCTCCAATATATGTTACTATGGAAAGGCCCTTGATACAGACATTTGGTAGCGGTATAAAGGTTGGACTGACGGAGATGTCTCTGATAGCAACTCCAATACTATGTTACCGAACCAGTGTAACTGTTATACAGGGACATTATGGGTAGGGTATAAAGGTTGGACTAGATGGACGTATGTCTTTATACAACCTCCAATACTATGTTACTATGTAACTGTTATACAGACATTATGGGTAGGGTATAAAGGTTGGACTAGATGGACGTATGTCTTTATACAACCTCCAATACTGTGTTACTATGTAACTGTTATACAGACATTATGGGTAAGGTATAAAGGTTGGATTAGATGGACGTATGTCTTTATACAACTTCCAATGCTATGTTACTATGTAACTGTTATACAGACATTATGGGTAGGGTATAAAGGTTGGATTAGATGGACGTATGTCTTTATACAACTTCCAATGCTATGTCATACTGTAGGTCATATTTATGTACAAATAAGATTAATGTAAACAGTGGACTTTTTTTGCAATAAGAATGGACATGTATAGCCAAACAGACACAGAATGATGGATAAGACTCTCCTACCTTGAGATATTTCAGTCTACAAGCAAAGTCCATGATATGCCCCAGATCTGTCTTGGCATCTCCTGTAACACACGTTGGCTTGGCATGTCGAAGTAACTGTGTGACTGCAAACAGTTGGAGAGGCTTCAAATGAAAAACCTCACCTGCTAACAGTAACTGTTCCCCTGTAGCAAAAAAATGCATTAAAATTCCTTACTTAGGAACACATAAAAAATGTTTATATCCCAATCGCTAGTACTAATCAGCTCTAATACATCTACAGTAATCTATGGGTCATCTGACGCCTTGCCGAGTGTGAATGAATTACTGACCAACATTACTGCATTAAAAGGACCACTACATTGTAAATTTGTGGCCTGCAAAAAGATCTTCTTGCTTGCTCCGTTCTAGCGCATGTACACAAACCCTGAGTGTCCTAAATACAAGCTCTAGTGTGTATGGGTGAGAATAAAAAAATGTCAGGCTGATCAAGCTCGTAACTCCCAAATATTTCATGAAAACCATGGTTTAACATTACAACTACTACTAGTGTTCCTTTAAGTATTTATTGTTAAAGTATGTAAATGTGTCCTTAATATTTGTAAAAAATAACATATATAATCTATATATATATACGTATATACTCGAGTATAAACCGACCCGAGTATAAACCGAGGTACCCAATTTCACCTAAAAAATCTAATAAAGGTTGTTGACTCGAGTATAAACCGAGGGTAGAAGACTAGAGGTTTTGGAAACTACAACTCCCGCATGCTTTATTAGCGGGAGTGTAAGTTCCGAAACATCTTTGAATTCCAGTGAGGTGGCATTCAGATGTTTGTGGAAACTACAACTCCATGGACTAATATAAAGCATGCGGGAGTTAGTATGTAGTTTCCAAACATCTTGTAACTGCCAAGATTTTTGGAGCTCAGGCTGCTCACTAGCTACCCTACTCCTATCTATCACTCCTGGAGTGATCTATAACAGAATCTAATCTACCTGTTATTTAGGTCCCCTGTGCTCTCCCCTATCCTCTCAGAAATCTATATAAATAAACATATACATACATACTGTATAATCTGTATTGTTATAATGTACAGCGCTGTGTACCCAAGTGGCCCTATATAAATAAACATATACATACATACTGTATAATCTGTATTGTTATAATGTACAGCGCTGTACATTCTGCCGGTGTATCATGGTATCAGTACGGACTGACGGTGTATCATGGTATCAGTACGGACTGACGTATCAGTACTGACTGACGGTGTATCACTGTATCAGTACGGGCTGACGGTGTATCACTGTATCATTACGGACTGACGGTGTATCACTGTATCAGTACGGACTGACGGTGTATCACTGTATCAGTACGGACTGACGGTGTATCGTGGTATCAGTACGGACTGACGGTATATCACGGTATCAGTACGGACTGACGGTGCATCGTGGTATCCTGACGGTGTATCGTGGTATCAGTACGGAATGACGGTGTATCATGGTATCAGTACGGACTGACGGTGTATCATGGTATCAGTACAGACTGACGGTGTATCATGGTATCAGTACGGACTGACGGTGTATCATGGTATCAGTACGGACGGTGTACAATGGTATCAGTACGGACTGACAGTGTATCATTGTATCAGTACGGACATCCAGCAAGGGGTCATGGACCTCCCTATCACATCACGGGGCCAGGACCATCCATATACAGCAAGGGGGCGCAGGGACCTCCATATAACAGCAGGGGTTCAGAGACCTCCTTGTCACAGCAGGGGTCGACATCCATATAGACAGCAAGGGGTCCGAAGACCTCCATATAACAGCAGGGGCCAGGGACCTCCACATATAGACATCATAGGGTCAGAGACCCCTATAACAGCAATGGCCCAGGGACCTCCATATAACGCAAGGGGCCAGGGACCTCCATATAACAGCAAGGGGCGCAGGACCCTCCATATCACAGCAAGGGGCCAGGGAACCTTCCATATAACAGCAAGGGGCCAGGGACTCCATATAACACAAGGTCCGGGACGTCCATAGAACACAGGGGCCAGAGACCTCCATATAAAACAGCAAGGGGCCGGGACCTCCATATAACAGCAAGGGGTCCGGGGACCTCCATGTAACAGCAAGGGTTCCATTGACCTCCATGAAACATCAAGGGTCATAGACCTCCATATAACAGCGGGGCCAGGACCCTCCATATAACAGCAGGGGTCATGCACCTCATATAACATCAGGGATCAGGTACCAAGACATGATCCATATTACAGCAATGGGTTCAGGGACCTCCATAGAACAGCAAGGGGTCAGGACTTCCATATAACGAGCAGGGGCCAGGTACCATCCATATAACAGCAAGGGGTCCAGGGACCTCCATATAACAGCAAGGGGCCAGGGACCCTCCGATAACACAAGGGGTCAGGGACCATCCATATACCAGCAAGGATCGGACCTCCATATAACACACGGGGTCGGGACCTTCATAGAACAGCAGGTGTCAGGTACCTCCATATAACAGCAAGGGGCCAGGACCTCCCATATAACAGCAAGGGGTCAGGACCTCCATAGAACAGAAGGGATCAGGGACCTCCATATAACAGCAAGGGTGTCAGGACCTCCATCTAACAGCGGGGCCAGGGACCTCCATATAACAGTCAGGGGCCAGGGACCTCCATAATAACAGCAAGGGGCCAGGCCCTCCATATAACAGCAGGGGTCGGGGCCTCCATGTAACAGCACGGGTCAGAGACCTCCATTATAACAGCAAAGGGGACAGTGATCTCCATATAAACGCAAGGGGGGCCAGGGACCTCCATGTAACAGCAGGGGTTCAAGACCTCCATGTAACGCAAGGGGTCAGGGACCGACTCCATATAACAGCAAGGGGGTCCAGGGACCTCCATAGAAACGAGCAAGGGTCCAGGGAACTCCATGTAACAGCAAGGGGTCAGAGACCCTCCAGTAACAGCAATTGGGTCAGGGACCTCCATATAACACAGCAGAATAGAGCTGGAGGTGGCACTCTTGTCCGCAAATTCTGTGTGGCTGGATACCTCATATGGTTCTCCTTCAACCATAATAGTTTCAGCAAACTTAATAAGGTCGAGGAACACACTCCACTCAGATTTTAATATTTTTAGTGTGGACACACCTCACACACAAACAACGTTTCGGGGGATAACGTGGGCCCCTTCTTCCAGGTGATGTTACGCTCTGACAGGTGAGGATAACACCTCTGCCTCAACCATCCAACACCTTTGCATTCATAGGTCCCTAACACCTGGATTCATATGCTTATTGCCAATAGATTCGTGTCAAGTCATTCTGAATTGAGAAGCCATCGGATGACTAGCGAACCGTCTTCAAGAACTAAACTTCAAGTCCCGTTGAAGCTAACTGAATACAACAGATATGCCCTGTATATTATTGATAGTCCTTATTCTTTTTGTTGTGGGAGTTTGCCTATTACGGTTTTGCTATTTCGTATATAAAAAGTTTTTTGACATATTTATCCTGATGTCCAATTTGTTCTATCTTACTTTATTGGGTTGTAATTTGTGTGTGTTAATATATATAATATACATTTTTAACAAGAGACCTTTTAATGCACTGGTCTAGTTCAGTATTAAATAATAATATATACTATAAGCTTACATGGGACCTCCTACCTGTATCTATAGTTGGTATTGTCTATCTAAGTCTCTACAGGTGTTTATATTTGACCAGCTGTTAATGGCTTGCTGCTTACCAAAGTAAAGAACTTACATACAATAGTTGTATGCATTGCATACCACATATACACAGGTAATCATCTAGAACGGACTAGAATGTTCTGAAAGCTTGCTATGATTTATCTAGTTTAGCCAATAAAGGGATTACCGTTATACCACCACTTTCGTCATTTTTATTTCAGGTTTTACCCTGTACACATTGTGACCTGGCTAACCTATGTACTAAACCACCTTTCCTGCGTATCACTATACACACCCAGTTCACACACATCTACACACACATATAATATAACGACCAGATACATATACCACACACGCACACATATACATACACATATACACACACGCACACATATACATACCACACTACATGCACACCATACACACTACACCACACTCACACATAATACACACACGCACACATATACAACACACTCACACATATACCCACACGCCACATATACAACACGCACACATATACCAACACATCCCCTCACACATATACACGCACACACACACACGCACCCTAACACACACATATACATATGCAACACATATACATACACGCACATACTTGTTCAAGCTAATAATGAGGATATGTCCACAAATGTTGCATTACTGTTAACTTACATAAAGGTGAAAATGTAAAAAGTTCACCATCGGCCCACGGAACGGCCATGGTGAACAGCCTGAGCAGCGTCTGCATGTAAATCTCCAAATCCTTCTGCTTCTTTCCACCAAACTTTAGAAATTCTTCCCAATCATCTTCTTAGAGTCAGGATTCTTAGCAATGTTTGTGTTCTCTGCTGTCAGCTGAAAGACAGAAGGTTTAATAATACACGTTCAGTGAGCTACACTCCCTGCGGTCTGCACCTGGTTACCTGTATTCCTTGATCATTTCTATTAATGGTTCTACCATGATTAGCACGAACCAGGTCGTTTATTGCTCAGCCCCACAATGTCTGATAATGCTAATGAATGGAAGGAATAAGTGCCTGGGACATTACTTCCAATAGCAAGAAAGTGGGACGATCTTTTTATTTTTAGCAGAATGGAAGTTAGGAAGAGAGCTAGGGGAATTAGTCTGAGGAATCAGCACACCAACTGCTTGGCTAGAGCCTCCCACATCTGCAAGTGTTGACCCTCTGCACAGTCCCTTTGCCGTTGGATTTTCCTGAGATGTCGGACGCTGACAAGATCTGCCCATCACTCCGGGGAGGGTATCCTATACCTGTTGTGTGGCCTTATTTGGGTGTGGCCTTTCCCATGGCCTGGCAAAGGAGTTTTTGCCCCTGCCAACAGAACGTTCTTTTCCGGGTGCGGAATACGCAGTCCCCCCTTCTATTGGTTGGTCGACAGACCCTAAGCCTTTGAGTGTGACTACATTGATAGTTTCTTTCGTCGCATTGGACTTTGGCTTTAATATTAAAGTTTTTGTTCACTTGATTTGCCGGTGTCTGTGCTGACGTGGAGATAGTGTCTGCTCTCTCTGTCTCCTGTGCTACTGGAAGATAGTGGTCCTGCTCTGCTCTGACTTACTGGGGAGATAGTGTCCTGCTCTCTCTTTGCTGACTGGGATAGTGTCTGCTCTCTCTGTCTCTCCTGTGCTTACTGGGGAGAATATGTCTGCGCTTCTGTGCTTACTCGGGGGATAGTGTCTGCCTCTCTGTCTCTCGGTGCCTTATGGGAGATAGTGGGTTCTGCGCTCTCCTCTGAGCTTACTAGGGAGAGAGTGTCTGCTTCTCTCTGGTCTTTACTGGGGAAGAATAGTGTCTGCTCGCTCTTCTCTCTTGCTTACTTGGGAAGATAGTGTCTGCTCTCTCTGTGCGTTACTGGAGGATATTGTCCCTGCTCTCTCTCTGTCTCTCTGTGCTTACTGGGAGTAGTGTCCTGCTCTCTCTGTCCTCTCTGTCTTCCTGGGTTAGTGTCTGCTTCTCTCTGTCTCTCTGTGCTTACTGGGAGAAGTGTCTTCTCTCTCTTTGCTTACTCTGGGAGTATGTCCCTGCTCTCTCGTGCTTCTCTGGGAAGATAGTGGTCTGCTCTCTCTGGCGCCTCTTGCTTACTGGGAGATAGTGTCTGGCTCTCTCTGTCCTCTCTGTGCTTATGGACGTGCATAGTGTCTGCTCTCTCTGACGCTTACTGGGGTAGAATATTCTGCTCTCCTGTGCTTAATGGGAGATAGTGTCTGTCTGCCTCTCTCTGGCTCCTCTGTGCTTACTGGGAGATAGTGTCCTGCTCTCTCTGTCTCTCTGTGCGTACTGTGAATAGTGTCCTGCTCTCTCTGTGTTACTGTGATATAAGTGTCTGCTCTCTCTGTGCTAACTGGGAGATTAGTGTCTGCTCTCTCTGTGCTAACTAACTGGGAGATAGTGTGTCTGCTCTCTCTGTGCTGAACTGGGGGAGATATTGTCTGCTCTCTCTGTCTTACTGGGAGAGAGGTAGTGTCTGCTCTCTCTGTGCTTACCTGGGAGATGTTTCTGCTCTCTTGTGCTTACCTGGAGATAGTGTCTGCTCTTCATCTGTTCTTACTGGATATAGTGTCTGCTCTCTCTGTGCTGACTGGGAGATAGTGTCTGCTCTCTCTGTGGCTTACATAAATAAATCATCACAACATCCACAGTGTCTGCTCTCTCTGTGCTTCTGGGAGATAGTGGGTCTGCTCTCTCTGTGTTACTGGGAGATAGTGTCTGCTCTCTCTGTGTTACTGGGAGATAGTGTCCTGCTCTCGTGTTGCTTACTGGGAGATAGTGTCTTGCTCTCTCTGTGCTTACTGGAGAATAGTGTCTGCTCTCTCTGTGCTTACTGGGAGATAGTGTCTGCCTTCTCTGTGCTTACTGGGAGATAGTGTCTGGCTTCTCCGTCTCTTTCGTTCTTACTGGGAGATAGGTGTCCGGCTCTCCTCTGTGCCCTTACTGGGAGCTAGTGTCTGCTCTCTCGTCTCTCTGTTCTTACTGGGCGATAGTGTCTGCTCTCTCTGTCTCTCTGTGCTGTACTGGGAGATAGTGTGCCTGCTCTCTCTGTGCTTACTGGGAGATAGTGTCCTGCTCCTCGTGCTTACTGGGAGATAGTGTCTGCTCTCTCTGTGCTTACTTGGAGATAGTGTCCTCTCTCTCTGTCTCTCTGTGCTTACTGGGAGATGTGTCTGCTCTCTTCTCTCTGTCTCTCTGCTTACTGGGAGATAGTGTCTGCTCTCCTGAGCTTACTGGGAGATAGTGTCTGCCTCTCTCTGTGCTTACTGGGAGAATGTGGTCTGCTCTCTCTGTCTCTCTCTCTGTGCTCTGGGAGATAGTTGTCTGCTCTCCTGTCTCTCGGTGGCTTACTCTGGGAAGATAGTGGGTCTGCTCTTCTCTGTCTTACTGAGATAGGGTGGGGTGTGTGGCTGCCTCTCTCTGTGCTGGAACTGGTAGATCTAGTGTCTGCTCTCTTCGTGTGCTTAACTGGTGGTGGAGATAGCTGGCATATGCTCTCTCTGTGCTTACTGGGAGATAGTGTCTGCTCTCCCCCCTCTGTGCTTACTGGAGATAGTGGTCTGCTCTCTCTGTGCTTTACTGGAGATAGTGTCCTGCTCTTCTCTGGCTTACCTGGGGAGATAGGGGTCCTGCTCTCTCTGTGCTTACTGGGAGATAGTGTCTGCTTCTCTCTGGGCTTACTGGAGATAGTGTCTCTCTCTCTGGTCTTACTGGGAGATAGTGTCCTGCTCTCTCTGTGCTTACTGGGGAGATAGTGTCTGCTCTCTCTCTGTGCTTACTGGGAGAATAGTGTCTGCTCTCTCTGTTCTTCCTGGGAATAGTGTCTGCTCTCTCTGTGCTACTGGAGATAGTGTCTGCTCTCGCTGTGCTTACTGGGCGATAGTGTGCCTCTCTCCTCTGTGCCTTACTGGTAGATAGTGTCTGCTCTCATCTGTGCTTACTGGGGAGATAGTGCTGCTCTCCTCTGTGGCTTACTGGGAGATGTGTCTGCTCTCTCTGTCCTCTCCTTTGCTTACGGGGAAGATAGTGTCGCTCTCTCTGTCTCGCTGTGCTTACTGGGCGATAGTGTCTGCTCTCCTGTCTCTCTTGTGCTTACTGTAGATAGTGGTCTGCTCTTCTGTCCTCTCTTTGCTTACTGGAGATTATTTCTGCTTCTCCTGTCTCTCTGTGCTTACTGGGAGCTAGTTGTCCTGCTCTCTCTTCTCTCTGTGTTACTGGGAATAGTGTCTGCCTCTCGTCTGTGCCTCCTGTGCTTTTACTGGAGATAGTGGTCTGCTCTCTCTCTGTCTCTCTGTGCTTACCTGGGAGACTATTGTCTGCTCTCTTCTGTGCTTACTGGGAGATAGTGTCTGCTCTCTCTGTGCTTTACTGGGGAGATAGTTGTCCGTGCTCTCTCTGTGCTTACTGGGAGAATAGTGTCTGCTCTCTCTGGCCTTACTGGGAGATAGTGGGTCTGCTCTCGCTGTGCTTATGGGAGCTAGTGTCTGCTCTCTCTGTGCTTACTGGGAGATAGTGTCTTGCTCTCTCTATGTGCTTACCTGGGAGATATGTCTGCCCTCTCTTGTCCCTGTGCCTTACTGGGATATAGTGGGGTCTGCTCTCTCTGTGCTTACTCTGGGAGATTAGTCCTGCCTCTCTCTGTGCGTTACTGGGAGATAGTGGCTGCTCTCTCCTGTGCTTACTGGTAGATAGTGTCTGGCTCTTCTCTCCTGTCTCTCTGTGCTTACTGGTAGATAGTGTCCTTGCTCTCTCTGTCTCTCTGTCTTACTGGGAGATAGTGTCTGCTCTCTTCTGTCTCTCCTCTCTGTGCTTAACTGGGAGATCGTGGTCTGCTCTCTCTGTCTCTCTGTGCTCCTGGGAGATAGGGTCTGCCTCTCTTGTGCTTACTGGAAATAGTGGTCGGCTTTCCTGCTCTCCCTCTCTGTGGCTTATGGGAATAGTGTCCTGCTCTTCTCTGTGCTTACTGGAAGTGTCTGCTCTCTCTGGTGCTTCTGGAGATAGTGTCTGCTCTCTCTGTGCTTACGGGAGATAGTGGTCCTGGGCTCTCTCTGTGCTTACTGTTAGATATTGTCTGCTCCTCTCTGTGCTTTACTGGGAGATTAGTGGGTCTCCTCTCCTCTGTGCTTACTGGGAGATAGTGCTCTGCTCTTCTCGTGCTTACTGGGAGATGTGTTCTCTCTCCTCTGTGTTACTTGGGGAGATAGTGTCTGCGCTCTCTGTGCTTACTGGGAGATGTGTCCCCTGCTCTCTCTGTTCTTACTGGGAGATAGTGTCCTGCCTTCTCCCGTGTGCTTACTGGGAGATATGCTGCTCTCTCTGTGCTTACTGGGAGTTAGTGTCCTGCTCTCCTCTGTGGCTTACTGGGAGATAGTGTCTGCTCTCTTCTGTGCTTACTGGAGATAGTGGTCTTCTCTCTGTGCTTACTGGGAGATAGTGTCTGCTCTCTCGGTGCTTTACTGGGAGATAGTGGTCTGCTCTCTCTGTGCTTACTGGTAGATAGTGTCTGCTTCTGCCTCTGTGGCTTACTGGGAGATATTGTCCTGCTCTCTCTGTGCTTACTGATATAGTGTCCTGCCTCTCTGTGCTACTGGGAAGATTAGTGTCTGCTCTCCTCTTTGCTTTACATTGGGAGATAGTGTCTGCTCTCCTCTGTGCTTTACTGGGAGATAGTGTCTGCTCTCTCTGCGGCTTACTGGAGAAGTAGTTGTCTGCTCTCATTCTCTTGTGCTTACTGGAGATAGTGTCTGCTCTCTGTGCTGTGCTGGGAATAGTTTTCTGCTCTCTGTGCTTACTGGTAATAGTTTCTGCTCCTTCTGTGCTTACTGGGAGAGAGTGTCCTGCTCTCTGGGCATACGGGGAGATAGTTTTCTGCTCTCTGGTCTTACTGGGAGATAGTTTCTTCTATCTGCTCTCTGTGCTTACTGGGAGATAGTGGTCTGCTCTCTCTGTGCTTACTGGGAGATAGTGTCTGCTCTCTGTTGCTTACTGGAGATAGTGTCCTGCTCTCTGTCTTACTGGGAGATTAGTGTCTGCTTCTCTGATGCTTACTGTGATATATGTCTTGCTCTCTGTGCATACACTGGGATATGTTTTCTGCCTCTCTGGTGCTTACTGGGAGATAGTTTCTTCGCTCTCTGTGCTTACTGGGAGATAGTGTCTGCTCTCTCTGGCTCACTGGGAGAATAGTGTCTGCTCTCTGTGCTTATGGGAGATAGTTCTCTCTCTGTGGCTTACTGGGGATAGTGTCTGCTCTCTCTGTAGGTGCGTGCAACTTGTGGGACAGCGATGGATCATCATTGCAGATGTGGATGCTGTTGGAATGCCACGCGCCTTATCCTCAGACTAACTTCCCTCAGCTCCTCCTCCTGACTTCCCGTCCTGTAAAAAAAAAAACAGCTATTGGCTGCTAGGAAGGACGGAATTGGATAAGTCTTCCAAAGTAAAATATGATGTCCCCAGTGCCTGTTAAAGGGTAATTGTGGTCTCCATGCATCGCATAATTATTTTAAAAGAAACCCTCTCATACCTTTCAGTCAATCCTAATATGATGTCTCTAGCTTCGTGGATCTATGTTTAAAGGCTTGTAGTTATATTTCCTTGTGCCTGTCCTATCTGGCAGTTCAATGGGAGGTGCTGTGTTGAGAATCTAGATTACCGTCACTCAGTGATTCACTATGCTTCCTGTCTGTCACTGCCCCTCCCCATTTTCTCTCCCTGCCTGTTATTAGCTACAATTAACATTACCTACCCATGTCTACCAGGTCTAATAACCTCTGCTTACAATTACATTATCTAAACCCATGTCTCCAGGTTCCAAAATAACCCTCTGCTACAATTACATTAATCTAAACCCATGTCCTACCCCTCGGGGCAACAATTTAACATTATCTAACCCATTTCTACCAGGTCTAACCCTCTGCTACAATTAAACATATCTACCCATGTCTACCAGGTCTAACCCTCTGCTACAATTAACATTATCTACCCATGTCTACCAGGCCTAACCCTCTGCAACAATTAACATTATCTACCCATATCTACCAGGTCTAACCCTCTGCTACAATTAACATTACCTACCCATGTCTACCAGGTCTAACCCTCTGCTACAATTAACAATCATCTACCCATGTCTACCAGGCCTAACCCTCTGCTACAATTAACATTATCTACCATTTCCTCCAGGCCTCACCCTCTGCTACAATTTACATTACCTCCCATGTTACCAGTTTCTAACCTCTGCTACAATTAACATTACCTACCCATCACCAGTTCTGAACCCTCTGCTACATTAAACTTACCTACCACGACCACCATTACTGCCTAACCCTCCTAAGCTACAATGAACATTATCTACCTACCCCGTCTACCAGGCCTAACCCTCTGCTACAATTAACATTACCCCCACGTCTACCAGCCTAACCCGCTGCTAAAATTAACATTATCTCCCATTTTACCATGCCCTAACCCTCTGCTACAATTAACATTACCTACCTCATGTCTACCCTGTCTAAACACCTCTGCTCCAATTAACATACCTACCCATGTCCTCCAGTCTAACCCTCTGCTACAATTAACATTATCTCCCATGTCCTACCAGGTCTAACCCTCTGCTCCAATTAACAGTATCTACTACCCATGCCTCCAGGCCTAACCCCTGGCTACAAGTCACATTACCTACCCATGTCCTACCAGCCTAACCCTCTGTTACAATTACATTATCTACCCATGTCTACCAGGCCTAACACTCTGCTACAATAACATTGACCTACCCATGTCTCCCAGGCCTAACCCTTCTGCTACAATTAACATTATCTACCCCATGTCTAAACCAGGTCTAACCCTCCTGCTACAATTAACATTCCCTACCCATGTCTACCAGGCCTAACCCTCTGTTACAATTAACAGTACTACCATGTCTACCAGGTCTAACTCTGTTTACAATTAACATTAACCTACCCCATGTCTACCAGGCCTAACCTCTGCTACAATTAACAGTAATCTACCCATGGTCTAACCTGGCCTAACCCTCTGTTACCATTAACAATTATCTACCCCATTCTACCAGGTCTAAAACCCTCCTGCTACAATGAACATTATCTAAACCCATGTCTACCAGGTCTAACCCTCTGTTACAATTAACAGTTATCTAACCCATGTCCTAATCCAGGCCCCCCTCTGTTACAATTAACATTATCTACCCATGTCTACCAGGCCTAACCCTCTGTTACAATTAACATTATCTACCTGTCTACCAGGCCTAACCCTCTGTTACAATTAACATTATCTACCCATGTCTACCAGGCCTAACCCTCTGTTACAATTAACATATCTTACCCATTTCTACCAGGCCTACCCTCTGTTTACAATTAACAAACATTTATCTACCCATGTCTACCAGCCTAACCCCCTGTTAGAAGGGGGGTGTTGCAATTAACCTTATTCTACCCATGGTCTCCCAGGCCTAACACCCTCTGCTACATTAACATACCTACCCATGTCTACCAGGTCCTAACCTCTGTTTAACAATAACATTATCTACCATGTCTACCAGGCCTAACCCTCTGTTTCACAATTATCATTATTCTAGAACCCATGTCTACCACAGGCCTAACCCTCTGCTACCATTAATAACATTATCTAAAACCCATGTCTACCAGGCCTAACCCTCTGCTACAATTAACATTACCTACCCATGCTACAGGGTCTACCCCTGTTACATTACACTTACCTACCCATGTCTACCAGTCTAACCTCTGTACATTACCTTATCTACCCTGTCTCACCAGCCACCCTCTGTTACAATTAACATTATCTACCCATGTCTACCAGGCCTAACCCTCTGCTACAATTAACATTATCTACCCATGTCTACCAGGCCTAACCCTCTGTTACAATTAACATTACCTACCCATGCTACCAGGTCTAACCCTCTGTTACAATTAACATTATCTACCCATGTCTACCCCGGCCTAACCCTCTGCTACAATTAACATTACCTACCCATGTCTACCTGGCCTAACCCTCTGTTACAATTAACATTACCTACCCATGTCTACCAGGTCTAACCCTCTGTTACAATTAACATTACCTACCATGTCTCCAGGTCTAACCTCTGTTTACAATTAACATTCACCTACCCAATCGTCTACCTGGCCTAACCCTCTGCTACAATTAACATTATCTACCCTGTCTATCGCCCAAAGCTGTAAGGTATCTGTTTTAATGAACTGTTTAAAATGGAAAGTACCTGGGGCAGGGCGAGATTGATTATCATACCTTACATATTGTTTTGGTGAGGAGCTACAGCACATACAGTTTTTCATTTGCCAGGTTAGTTCTGTGACTATTCCTCTATAAAGATAGTGCGAAGCCATGAGGAAGACTGGCAGAATCGGTTTTCTTTCTTTGGAGCTGGTGCTCCCCTCCAAAGCAATATTTAGGAATTACGAATCCTATAAATCCGTCCTAATTACTTTTCAGTTAACGGTTTTTAAATAACTTGATAGACACGATATTTATCCTTTAAATGATGTGATTAACTGCACTGATCCACATTAATACTCTGTAGCCTACTAACTTACTTTCATGGAGCTCCAAAGAAATCGCTGTACCCGAATGTTTCACTTTCCCATGGAAACTCCCAATAAGAATCTCAATGATATACACCTTAAATAATATTACCCATTCCAAATTACAATGATATACACCTTAATGATATTACAATTCATTACAATGATATACACCGCGGCAGGAACACAGAGAGGCCGACAGCGGCAGGAACCCAGAGAGGCCCGACAGCGCATGAACACAGGAGGCCTACAGCGGCAGGAACACAGAGAGGCCGACAGCGGCAGGAACACAGAGAGACATGACAGGGCAGGAACACAGAAGACAGACAGCGAACACCCACAGAGATACACATAGAGACAGTCAGCGACCACAGAGAGACAGTCAGCCGTATCACACAGAGAGACAGTCCTGCGACACAACATAGAACATACAAGCGCAACACAGAGATACAGACGGCGGCAGTAACACATAGAGGCAGACAGCGCAGTAAACAGAGAAGGCAGACAGCGACACACAGAGAGACAGACAGCGACACACAGAGAGACAGTCAGCGACACACAGAGAGACATTCAGCGACACACAAGAGACAGTCAGCGACACACAGAGAGACAGTCAGCGGCACACAGAGAGACAGACAGCGGCAGGAACACAGAGAGACAGACAGCGACAGGAAACAGAGAGACAGACAGTGACAGGAAACAGAGAGACAGACAGCGACAGGAAACAGAGAGACAGACAGCGACAGGAAACAGAGAGACAGACAGCGACACACAGAGACAGACAGCGACACACAGAGAGACAGTCAGCGACACACAGAGAGACAGTCAGCGACACACAGAGAGACCCGTCACGACACCAGAGAGACAGTCAGCGACACACAGAGAACAGTCAGCGACACACCGAGAGACAGTCAGCGACACACAGAGAGACAGTCAGCGACACACAGAGAGACAGTCAGCGACACCAAGAGACAGTCCAGCGACACACAGAGAGACAGTCACGACACCAGAGAACATTCATCGACAGACACAGAGAGACAGTCAGCGACACACAGAGAGCCAGTCAGCGACACACAGAGAGACAGTCAGCGACACACAGAGAGACAGTCAGAGGAACACAGAGAGACAGACAGTGACAGGAACACAGAGAGAAAGACAGCGACAGGAACACAGAGAGAAAGACAGCGACAGGAACACAGAGAGAAAGACAGCGACAAGAACACAGAGAGACAGACAGTGACAGGAACACGGAGAGACAGTGACAGGCACACAGGAACAGACAGGACAGGACCACGAGAGACAGACAGTGACAGGACACACAGCAGAGACAGACATGACCAGGCACACAGAGGGACAGACAGTGACAGGCACACGAGAGACAGACCTCGACAGGCACACGGATGAACAGACCGCGACAGGCAACTAGAGACCGACAGCGACAGGCACACCCGGGTGAAAGAGACATACAAGCTCCAGGGCACCTGAGAACAGACAAGCGGCAGAACACGGAGAGACGGAACCCGCGGCAGGAACCCTGAGAGACAGACAGTCCGGCAGAACACGGAGATACAGACAGCGCAGGACACGGAGATACCTACAGCCGACAAGGAATGCACCGGAGAGACAGTGACAGCACACGAGAGACAGACGTGACATGCACCAGAGATACAGACATTGACAGGCACACAGAGAGACAGACAAGTGACAGGCCCACTACAGAGAGACATACAGTCAGGCACACGAGAGACAGACATGACAGGCACACGGAGAGACAGACATAAAGGCACACGGAGCGACAGACATTGACAGAGGCCAACGGCGAGACAGACAGTGACAGGCACACAGAGAGACAGACAGTGACAGGCACACAGAGAGACAGACATGACAGGCACACAGATAGACGACAGTGACAGGCACACAGAGAGACAGACAGTGACAGGCACACAGAGAGGCCCGACAGTGACAGTCACACAGAGAGACAGACAGCGACAGGCACACAGAGAGACAGACAGCGGCAGGAACACAGAGAGACAGACAGCGACAGCACGTAGACTGTCAGGAGCGTCTGTGTTCTCTCGCACCCGTGTAAATTTTCTACCAGTTCTTCCGTCCCGACTATTATAATCCTCCTTCGCTCCTCTGTGTCTCTCTCCATCCCCCCAACTAACGGATCCGCTATCACCTGGCACCCCCACCGCCATCTTCCTGTCACCACCCCTCCTCTTTCCTCACAAAATGAATATTCCTGTCACCCCCTCCTCTTCCGGTCACATGATCTTCCAGTCGCCCCTCCTCTTCGGTCACATGATCACCACCGGAAATGTCTTGCCAGGGGTTTCACGGGCATCGGTAGGGGGTTTGTCTACGCTGATACACTGTGTAAAACCTGCATCGGGATACCATGATAGACCGTCAGTCCGTACTGATACGGTGATTACACCGTCAGTCCCGTACTGATACAGTGATACACACCGTCAGTCCGTATGATACAGTGATACACCGTCAGTCCGTACTGATACATGATACACCGTCGTCCGTACTGATACCATGATAGACCGTCTCCTTACTGATTACCGTGATACACCGTCAGTCCGTACTGATCCCCACGATACAAAACCGTCAGTCCCGTACTGATACCGTGATAACCGTCAGTCCGTACTGATACCATGAACAACAACACCGTCAGCTCCGTACTATACCGTGATACAAAAACCGCAGTCCCCGTACTATACAAGTGATACACCGTCATTCTTACTGAATACAGTTGATACAACAACCGTCAGTCCTGTACTGATACCGTGAACCAAACCGTCAGTCCTACTGATACCACGATACAACGACGTCAGTCCGTACTGATACAAACCGTGATACACCTTCAGTCCGTACTGATACAGGATACACCGTCCAGTTCCGTACTGTGATACAGTGATCAACCGTCATTCCGTACTGATCCACGATACAATAACCGTCAGTCCCGTACTGATACATGATACAAACCGTCAGTTCCGACTGATAACAGTGATACAACCGTCAGTTCCGTCTGATCAATTCCGTGGATCACCGTCAGTCCTGTACTGATACCGTGATAACCCCCGTCATCCGTACTGATACGTGATACACCGTCATTCCGTACTGATTAAAATCCCGTGTACCCCGTCCAGTCCGTACTGATACCGTGATACACCGCAGTCCGTACTGATACAGTGATACCACCCGTCAGTCCGTACTGATCCGTTATCAAACCCGTCAAGTCCTCCGTACTGATACAGTGAATAACCCGTCAGCCGTACTTATTAACCGTATACACCGTCATCCCCGTACTGATACAGTGATACACCGTCAGTCCGTACTGATACAGTGATACACCGTCAGTCCGTACTGATACCATGATACAAAACCGCAGTCCTACTGATACAGTGACTACAACCGTAGTCCTTACGATACCGTGGATAACACCGTCAGTCCCGTACTGATACAGTGATACACCGTCAGTCCCGTACTGATAAAACCCGTGATACAAAAACCGTCAGTCCGTACTGATCACCGTGATACACCTGTCAGTCCCGTACTGTACAGTGATACACCGTCAGTCCGTACTGATACAGTGATACACAAACCGTCAGTCCCGTACTGATACATGATACACATCAGTCCGTACTGATCAGTGATACACCGTCAGTCCGTACTGATATCCGTGCTACAACCTTCAGGTCTCCGTACTGATAGAGTTATAAACCGTATCCCGTACCGTACTGATACACGATACACCGTCAGTCCGTACGATACATTGATAACCCTGTCATCCGTACTGATACCATGATACACCGTCAGTGTGTGGTTCTGTGAGCATTTGGGATTCCCGTTACTGATACAGTATACAACCGTCAGTCCTTACTGATACCACGTACAACGTCAGTCCGTACTATACCATGATACACCGTCAGTCCTTACTGATACAGTGATACAACACCGTCAGTCCGTACTGATACAGTACACCGAGTCCGAACATGCCGTCCAGTCCGACTCTGATACCCGTATACACCTCAGTCCGTACTGAATACATGAGACCCGTCATCCTAACTGATACTAGTGATACACGATTCAGTCCGTACTGATACAAATGATACACCGTCAGTCCGTACTGATACCATGTCGTCAGTCATACGCATCGTAACGTCATCACGTACTGCTACATGGATACACCCGTCAAGTCCGTCTGATACAGTGATACACGTCAGTCGGTACTGATACCCGTTATCACACCGTCAGTCGTACTGATACACGATACCGTCATTCCTAATGGATACATGATACACCGTCATTCCGTACTGATCCAGTGATAACACCGTCCATTCCGTACTGATACCACGATACACCGTCAGTCGCGTACCACATGATACAACGTCAGTCGGTAGTACAGTGCGCACTTCTAAGATTCCGTACTGAACAGTGATACAACGTCACCGACTTGATACCATCGATACCACTCCATCCGTCCTGATACCACGTACACAAGTTCAGTCCGTATGATCACTGATACAACCCTCGTCATCCGTTATGATTACGATCACCATCAGTCCTACTCGATAACAGTGAACACCGTCGTCCGTACTGATACTCAGTTGATACAAACCGTCAGTCCGGAATGTACCACCGATACAACAACAACTGTCAGTACCCTATGATACCACGATAACCCGTCAGTCCGTTATGATACACGAATACCACCGTCAGTCCCGTATGATACAGTTATACACCTTCAGTCCGTACTGATTCCCGTGACCAACCGTCAGTCCGTACTGATACAAAGTGATACACCGTCAGTCCCGTACTGATACCATGAGACACCGTAAGTCCGTACTGATACATGATATTCACGTCAGTCCTTTACTGATAACAAATAACAACCGTCGTTCGTACTGATGAAAGTGATACACCGTCAGTCCGTACGATACGATACCACGATCTACAACAACTCAGTCGACTTAACGTACAAGTCAGTCCGTTACTGATACAGTTGATACACCGTCCAGTCCGTACTGATACCAGTGATACAACCGTCGTCCGTACTGATACCACGATAGCACCGTCAGTCCGTACTGATACTAGTGATACACAACGTCAGTCCGGCGTACTGATACAGTGATTACGCCGTCAGTCCGTACTGATACGCTAACGATACACCGTCAGTCCGTAGTGATACCACGATACACCGTCAGTCCGTACTGAATACAGGTGGATACAAACCATCCCCGGCAGTTCCGTACTGAGAACCGTTATACCACACCGGTCAGTCCATACTGATACCCCGCGATCACCCGTCAGTCCGTAACTGATAGACCACCGGCGATCAACAAATACACCGTCAGTCCCGTACTGATACCACGATACACCGTCATCCCGCTACTGCATACAGTTATACAACTGTCAGGTTCCGTACTGATCCGTATACAGGGGCCGTCAGGTTCCGTACTGATACAGTTTATTACACCGTCAGTCCGTAACTGATACAAGTGATACCCGCATTGTCCTACTGATACAGTGATACACCATCAGTCCGTACTGATACAGTGATACAACCGTCATCCGTACTGATACAGTGATACAAAAACCGTCAGTCGTACTGATACAGTGCTACACCGTCAGTCCCGTACTGTAGTAGTGGATACACCGTCAGTCCCGTACTGATACAGTGATACACCGTCAATCCGTACTGATACCTACGATACCCACAACCACCGTCAGTCCGTACTGATACAGGATCACCGTCGTCCACGTACTGATACAGTGAACACCGTCGTCCTTACTGATAAACACGATACAACTACAACACCGTCAGTCCGTACTGAATACATTGATTACCCGTCAGTCCGACTGTAACAGGTGATACAACCGTCATTCCGTACTGATACAGTGATACAACCCGTCATTCAGTACTGATAACAGTGATACACCTTCGTCCGTTCTGATACCGTGATACACCGTCAGTCCGTACGATACAGTTGATACAGCCGGCAGTCTTACTGTATAGTGATACAACCGTCAGTCCGTACTGATACAGTGATACAACCGTCAGTCCGTACTGAACCACGATACACCGTCAGTCCGTACTGATTACTGAATACACCGTCGTCCGTACTGATACAGTGATACAACGTCAGTCCTTACTGATGACCGGACGATACAACCGTCAGTCCGTACCTGATACAGTGATACACCTTCATCCGTACGATACAGTGGATACACCGTCATCCGTACTGATACCACGATACCCGTCAGCCGTACTGATACAATGAACCCTCAGTCCGTACTGATACAGTGATACATAATACACCGTCAGTCCGTACTGATACAATGATACACCGTCGGTCCGTACTGATACAGTAATACACCGTCGGTCCGTACTGATACCGTGATACAAACCGTCCCGTCCGTACTGATGACCGTGGATACACCGTCAGTCGTACTGATACAGTGATACAAATACAATACCGTCATTCGTACTGATCAGTGGATACACCGTCAGTCCGTACTGATCAGCACGATACCCGTCAGTCGTACTGATACCGTGATACACCCGTCAGTCCGTACTGATACAGTGTACACCGTCAGTCCGTACTGATACAGTGATACCAACCGTCATCCGTACTGATACCATGATACAAACACGTCATTCCGACTGATACAGTGATACAGCGTCATCCGTACTGATACCACGATACACGCAGTCCGTACTGATACATGATGCCACGCGTCATTCCGTGCTGATACATGATACAAAACCGTCACTCCGTGCTGTATACAGTGATACAAACCGTCACCTCTTCCGTACTGATACAGTGATACCCGGCATCCGTACTGATACCATGATCACCGTCAGTCCGTACTGTACATTGATACACCGTCAGTCCGGACTGATACTACGATACACCCGTCAGTCCCCGTACTGATACAGTGATACACCGTCAGTCCGACTGATACATGTGATACCCGTCAGTCCGTACTGATACCACCTAACTACAGCAACCCGTCAGTCCGTACTGATACCGTGATACCCCGTCAGTCCCGTACTGATACCACGATACAACAACCGTCAGTCCGTACTGATACAGTGATCCACGTCAGTCCTACTGATACAGTGATCCCCGTCAGTCCGTACTGGATACAGTGTACACCGTCAGTCCGTGACTAATACAATGATACACAAGACCGTCAGTCCGTACTGATACCGTGATCACCGTCAGTCCTTCTGATACCGTGATACAACAAACCGTCAGTCCGTACTTGATACAGTGATCCCACCGTCAGTCACCGTACTGATACAGTGATCCAACCGTCAGTCCCTACTGATACCGTGAACAACACTTCAGTCCGTACTGAACCGTTATACACCGTCAGTCCCTTACTTATTCCCCGATACCAGTCAGTCCCGTACTGATACCTACGATACAACCGTCAGTCCTCGTATCTGTATACGTGATACACCGTCCGTCCCGTACTGAGACCACGATACAACCGTCAGTCCGTACGATAACAATGATACAGCCGTCATCTGTACTGATCCAACGATACAACCGCAGTCCGTACTGATACCCTGATACAGTCCTTCAGTCTGTACTGATACAGTTGATACACCTCAGTCCGTACTGATACAGTGATACAACCCCGTCATTCCGTGCTGGACGTGATAGCAACCGTCATTCCCGTACTGATCAGTGAAATACCCGTCAGTCCGTACTGAGAACCCGTGATACTCCGCAGTCCGTACTGTACGTGATACACCGTCAGTCCGTCTGATACCACATACACAAGCGTCATCCGTACTGATACAGTGATACACCGCAGTTCCGACTGATACCATGATACAACCGTCAGTCCGTACTGATACAAGTGATACACCGTCAGTCCGAACTGATACCACGATACAACCGTCAGTCCCGTACTTATACAGTGATACACAAAACCCGTCAGTTCCGTGCTGATCAGTGGATACACCGTCACTCCGTACTGATACAGTGAACAGCGTTCCGTCAGTCCCGTACTGATGACCGTATACTCTCCGTCATCCGTACTGAGACCGTGATACACATCAGTCCGTCGATTACAGTGATACACCGTCAGTCCCGTACTGATACAGTGATACACCGTCAGTCCGTACTGATACCACGATACCCTTTCAAGTCCGTAACTGATACAGTATACCACCGTCAGGTCCGTTACTGATACCGTGATACTCCGTCATGCCTTACTGAGCCATTACTGCTACCGTCAGTCCGTATTGATAACGTGATACAAAACACCGTCAGTCCGTACTGATACAGTGATCCACCGTCAGTCCTACTGATACAATTGATACACCGTCAGTCGTACTGATCAGTGAATCCCCGTTCAGTCCGTACTGATACCGTGATACTCCGTCAGTCCGTACTGATACCGTGATACACCGTCAGTCCGTACTGATACAGTGATACGCCGTCAGTCCGTACTGATACAGTGATACACCGGCAAGCCGTACTGATACCAGATACACTGTCATCCTACTGATAAGTGATACACCTTCATCCCTGATACACGTGATAAACCGTCAGTCCCTCTGAATACCGTGATACCCGTCATCCGTACTGATACAGTGATACACCGTCAGTCCGTACTGATACAGTGATACACCGTCAGTTCCGTACTGATACCACGATACACTGTCAGTCCGTACTGATACAGTGATACACCGTCAGTCCGTACTGATAACCGTGATACTCCGTCAGTCCCTACTGATACCGTGATACACCGTCCAGTCCGTACTGATACAGTGATACACCGTCAGTCCGTCTGATACAGTTATCACCGTCATTCCGTACTGATACAGTGCCTACACCGGCAGTCCCGTACTGAGCCACGAATACACTGTCAGTCCGTGACTGATACAGTGATACACCGTCGTCCCGTACTGATTACAGTGATCAATACAACCGTGCAGTCCGTACTGATACTGGATACACCGTCATCGCGTACTGATACAGTGATCACCGTCAGTCCTAACTGGATACCATGATACAACCGTCAGTCCGTTCTATACAGTGCAGACACCGTCACTCCGTACTGATACAGTGATACACTGTCATCCTTACTGATCCGTGATCTCCGTCAGTCCGTACTTATACCATGAACACCGTCAGTCCGTACTGATACAGTGATCAAACCGTCCAGTCCCGTACTGATGACAGTATACACCGTCAGTCCGTACTGATACCCGGATACTCCGTCAGTCCGTACTGAACCGTGATACCCCGTCAGTCCCGACTTATACGTGATACACCGTCAGTCCGACTGATACAGTGGGATACACCACCCGTCAGTCCGTACTGATACAGGTGATACAAACCCGTCAGTTCCGTACTGATACATGGAACACCGTCAGTCCGTACGGAACCGTGAGACCCTTACAGTCCGTACTATCCGTGATACACCCTCAGTCCTTATGATACAGTGGATACACCGTCAGTCCGTACTGATACAGTGATACACGTCAGTCCCGTACTGATACCGACATACACTTTCAGTCCTACTGATACAGGGATACACCGTCAGTCCCGTAACTGATACCGTGATCTCCGTCAGTCCGTACTGATAACCGTTATGCAAAAACCGTCAGTCCGTATTGATACAGGATACACCCTCAGTCCGTACTGAACAGTGATACAACATCCGTCAGTCCGTACTGATACCGTGTACACCGTCAGTCCGTACTGATACCGTGATACAGCCGCATTCCTTACTGAACCGTGATACTTCCTTCGTCCGTACTGATACCAGTGATACACCATCAGTCCGTACTGATGACAGTTATACACCCGTCAGTCCGTACTGAGACAGTGAACACCTTCAGCCCGTACTGATACCACGATACACTGTCAGTCCGTACTGTACAGTGATCACCTTCTTCCGTACTGATACCGTGACACACCGTCAGTTCCGTATGATACCGTGATACAAATAACACCGTCAGTCCGTAACCTGGATAAACCGTGATACTCCGTCAGTCCCCCTACTGGACCCGTGTAACACCGTCATCCGTACTGATACACAGTGTGCACCGTCATCCGTACTGATACCAGTGATACACACCGCATTCCCGTACTGATATCTATTTGATACACCGTCAGTCCGTACTGATGCCAGATACCCGTCAGTCCGTACGGTACATTGATACACCGTCAGTCCGTACTGATACAGTAACAAACCCCGTCAGTCCGTACTGAACTGTGTCACACCGTCAGTCCGTACTGATACAGTGATACACCGTCAGTCCGTACTGATACCATTAGGTTCAACAACCGTCCATCCGTGCTGATAGCAGTGATACAAAACAACAACCAAACCGTCACTGTCCGTACTGAGACAGTGATACAACACCGTCGTCCCGTACTGATACTGGTGATACACCGTCATCCGTACTGAACAGTGATACAACCGTCAGTCCGTACTGATACCACGATACCCGTCAGTCCGTACCAGATACACCGTCAGTCCGTTGCTGAGACAGTGATACCAACCGTCACCCCGTACTGATACCACGATACACCGTCAGTCCGTACGATACCACGATACAACACCCGTCAGTCCGTCTGATACACGATACACCATCATTCCGTACTGATAACCATGGATACAACCCTTCAGTCCGTACTGATACCGTGATACCCGTCGGCTGTACTGATAGCCACGATCAACCCACGTCAGTCCGTCTGATACCACTACAAACACCATCAGTCCGTACTGATACCATTATACACCTGTCAGTCCGTACTGATACCATATACACCCGTCAGTCCGTACTGATACAGTGATAACAACCGTCAAGTCCGTACTGATTACAGTGATACCCGTCAGTCGTACTGATACAGTGATACAGCCGTCATCCGTACTGATACCAACTAACAACCGTCAGTCCGTACTGATACAGTGATACACACCGTCAGACCGTACTGATACATTGATACAAAACCGTCAGTCCGTACTGATACAGTGATAACACGCGTCCGTCCGTACTGATACCACGATACACCGTCATTCCTTACTGATACAGTGCTACACCGCAGTCCGTACTGATTACCGTGATACCCGTCCAAGTCCCGTACTGATCAGTTGATACACCCGGCCAGTCCGTAATGATACAAGTGGATACAACCCGTCATCCGTACTGATACCATGATACTCCGTCAGTCCCTACTGATAACCGTGATACAACCGTCCAGTCCGTACTGATACAGTGATTCACCGTCAGTCCGTACTGATAGAAGTGATGCAAATCCGTCAGTCCGTACTGATACCATGATACACCGTCAGTCCGTACTGATACAGTGATACACCTCAGTCCGTACTGATAGAGTGATACACCGTCAGTCCGTACTGATACAGTATACAACCGTCAGGCCCGTACTGATACAGTGATACACACCGTCAGTCCGTACGGCTAGATTGATGCACGTCCGTCCCTACTGATTACCGTGATACACCGTCGTCCCGTACTGATACAGTTATACACCGTCCAGTCCGTACTGATAGGTGATGCACCGTCCAGTCCTTACTGATACAGTTATACAGCCATCATGTCCGTTACTGATACAGTGATACAACCCGTCAGTCCGTACTGATACTATGATACAACCGTCATGTCTTACGATACCGGACGACACGCGTCAGTCCGTACTGATACACTGATACATCCAACCCGTCGTCCGTACTGAACTGTGATACCCCGTCATTCCGTAATGATACAGTGATTACACCCATCACTCCTATGATACGTGATACACCGTCAGTCCGTACTGATACCATGATACACCGTCAGTCCCGTCTGATACAGTGATACACCGTCAGTCCGTACTGATACCACGATACGACCGTCAGTCCGTACCATGATACACCGTCAGTTCCGTGCTGATACAGTGATCCACTGTCACTCCGTACTGATACATGATACAACCTCAGTCCGTACTGATACCATGATACACCGTCAGTCCGTACTGATACAGGACTACAACACGTCAGTCCCGTACTGATACCACGATACACCCAGTCCGTACTGATAACCACATACAACCCGTCAGTCCCGTACTGATACCACGATACAACATCAGTCCCGTACTGATCCCGTGATACAACCGTCGTCCTTCCTGATAAAAAGACTTGGTGATACAACCGTCATTTTCCTTACTGATATCCCACTTATAAACCGTCAGTCCGTACTGATACCCGATACACCATCAGTCGGTACTGATACCATTATACAACCGTCAGTCCGTACTGATACAATATACAAAACCGTCATCCTACGGATACAGTGATCACCGTCAGTCCTTACTGATACATTATACAACAACCGTCAAGTCCGTACTGATAGCCAACGATAACCGTCCAGTCCGTCCTGATACAGTTATACCCCGTCAGTTCCCTTACTGCTCCCGTGATACTCCGTCAAGTCCGTCCTGGATTACCGTGATACACCGTCATTCCGTACACTGATACAGTGAATCCACACGTCGTCCGTACTGCTACAGTGATCACCGTCAGTCCGTACTGTCTCGTGATACTCCCGTAGTCCCCTACTGATACCGTATACACCGTCCTTCCGTCTGTACAACGTGATATCACCGTAGTCAGTACTGATACAAGTGATACAACCGTCATTCCGTACTGATAGAGTGATACACCGTCAAGTCCGTACTGATACAGTATACACGCGCATGCCGACTGATACGTGATACAAACCGTCAGTCCTTACTGATACGTGATACACCTTCAGTCCGTACTGATACCATGATAAACCGACAGTCCTTCCTGATACCACGATACAAACACGTCAGTCCGTACTGATACCGTTATACACCGTCCAGTCCTACTGATACCACGATACACGTCAGTCCGTATGAGACTGTGATACCACCGTCAGTCCTTTTTTTTTTTACTTGGAAAAAAAAAAAAATACCGTGATACACACCCAGTCCGTACTGATACAGTGATAACAACCGTCCAGATCCGTACTGATACAGTGATACACCGTCAGTCCCCGTACTGATACCGATGATACACCGTCGTCCGTACTGATACAGTGATACACCCCGTCAGTCCGTCATGATGCCACGATACATCGTCAGTCCGTACTGATACATTGGATACACCGTCAGTCCGTGCTGATACAGTGATACGCCGTCAGTCCGTACTGATACTGTGATACACCGTCATCCGACTGCTAAACCATATACAAAACAACCGTCCATCCGTACTGATACAGTGATACACCGTCCAGTCCGTATGATGCCACGATACACTCGTCATTCCGTACTGAATAGAGGTGATACACCGTCAGTCCGGCTGCATACAGTGATACAACCGTCATCTTAATGATACCATGATACACCGTCAGTTCCGTACTGATACAATGATCCACCAGCAGTCCGTACTGATACCATGATACCCATCAGTCCGTACTGATACTGTGATACACCGTCAGTCCGTACTGATACCACGATACATCGTCAGTCCGTACTGATACGTGATCAAAACCGTCAGTCCGTACTGATGACAGTTATACACCGTCAGTCCGTACGTGATACCATTATTACCCGTCCAGTCCGTACTGATACAGTGATACAACACCTTCAGTCCTACTGGACGCCCGATACAACCGTCCAGTCCCTACTGATACAGGATACATACACCGTCAGTCCGTGCTTATACAGTTATACAAACACACAAACCGTCATGTCCGTACTGATACGTGATACAAAACCGTCAGTCACCGGTCTGATAAAACCCACGATACACCGTCAGTCGTACTGATACCAACTATACAACCGCAGTCCCTTACTGAAAACCATGATACACCGTCAGCCGTACTGATACCATGATCAACACCGTCAGTCCGTACTGATACCAGATACACCACCGTCAGTCCGTACTGAGACCATGATAACCCACCGTCAGTCCGACTGATACAATGATACACCGTCAGTCCCTTAACTGATACCGTATACACCGTCAGTCCCGTACTGATCACCTTGAGACACCGTCAGTCCGTACTGATACAGTGATACAAAACCGTCAGTCCGTACTGATACCATGTACACCCGTCATTTCCGTACGGATCAGTGAATACACCGTCAGTCCGTACTGATGCCACGATACACCGTCAGTCCGTACTGAAGACAGGGAATACACACCGTCAGTCCCGTACTGATGACAGTGATACAACAACCGTCAGTCTGTACCGATACCACGATACAACCGGCAT
>JAACNH010000312.1:0-51739 GCA_019447015.1 Hymenochirus boettgeri
TATCTGTACTTGGATCTTTTATACCATTATTGCTACTATACTCTATGCTGGAATTACAAACTGGAGATAATTAGGGATATATGGTATGGTTTACATTGTTTTTACTGGTGTTATAATCGGTCAGAAAATGTTAAACTGAGACCTGTGCATCAAGGAGCACCTATGTTAGTGCTATTATAGATTAACCTGGTTGAGCGTCCTTTCGATTTTGTGCGAGAACCGTGCACTATTACAATATAGTCAATAGGTGGCGCCAAAGCCATACTTCAAATTGTTTTCAACAAACACCTTACGGTATATTACAAACACCTTTTAGTTATATTCTTATGTAAAATAGCAAATTGCCTGTGAAAGGTAAAGTAAATCATCTATGAGCACATCTGTGTATGGCAAAACACAATACAGGTCTCATTCCTGCCTTAAAGGGGAAGTTCAGCACAAATACATATGCTTTCAAGAAAAGACCACAATCTGCCAATCCAGTGATTTATTTTTGTTAACAATACATTTTATTTATACAAATTGTTCTCTAAAAATTTTAAAATCAGTAGTTTTCCCTTCAAGTTTTACTCCTTCCCCAACACAGGTAGATACAATGTATGGAAAATTCCTCTGTCTTCTACTGAGCGTGTCTGAGCTCACTGAGCTTTGGGGGGGGGCTATAACTGCTGGGTTTTCTGCATGGTGTACCTCTGATTACATAGAAAGACAATTGAAAATTCTGTGCAATTCACAATTTCATGCAAAACAGACCCAAATGCAGAGAGAACTGGTTCACATTGGTTTTACATGAAATTGCGTCAGTTTTTGTTATAGCGACGCTCGGTGAATGACACCCATTATATTTCATGTGTTTTTTACAATGAACTTCCCCTTTAATGTCCCAAATGACTGTTTTAATTTCTATCAATTGCAATTTAAACCATAATAGTTATAATTTATAATCCCCTAACAGATAATCACATAATTACCAACAAATTATCATAAAGACCCCCCAATCTCCACTTTACTAGATGGAGTTTACATCGTCCATAATTAATATCTTTCCATGGCCCCGAGGATGAACATTCTGCATCGTGTAGGGAAATAAACCATTAATCAGAATAATTCAATGGAAATAACATTGGTTTTATAGCACAGAGAATTATAGATATGCTCGCCTTTCGTTCCTCATAGATCTCCCCAAAATGACTTAGTCTGTGTAAATTCGTAGCTAAATAGATGGGTTTTCCACAAACCTATCACATACACACCCACTTCACATTTCAGTAGGTATTTTAAGGCCCAGCTAAGCGCAGAGCGATAACGGTTGCAGTGAGATAAGTGTTATAAGATTGTAACAGGGACCCGTAGCTAGAGAATTCTCTACTCAGTGATAATCTACCATCATTTTAACAGCCCTGACTATGTGTTTCCCCCAGGAGACACCTCTATATTCATAACGTTAACACACTCACATATACATTATTATTATTATATAAATACTTACACACTCACATATATAATATTATTATTATTATTATATAAATACTTACACACTCACATATACATTATTATTAGTATATACAGTACAATCCTTACAAGAACACACTCAAAGATACTATTAGAGTGTTATGATTTATCAATATAGACTACACCACAGATACATTATTATATATAAATACTTAAACACACTCACATATACTTAATTATTATATTATGATTATTATTATTATTATTATATAAATACTTGCACATTCACATATACATTATTATTATATAACATACTACCACACTCACATATACATTATTATTTATATATACTTACAACACACTCACATAATAATATTATATTATATAAATACTTACACACATAATATACATTATTATTAGTACCGTAGTATACTGAGTTATAAGTCGACTCGAGTATAAGTCGACGGTACCCATTTTTACCTCAAAATGAGTAAAACCAATGACTCGAGTATAAGTCGAGGGTAGTCTCCCTCCACCCCAGTCCAGCCCCAGAATAAACCATCTTCTCACCTGCCACTACACTACACTACTACAGTACACTAACTACCTACTCCCTGCACCCATCTTCTCACCCTGCACTACACTACACACTACTAATGCCTACCTTTGCAGGAGAGTCCGGGCCCCCGACATCTTGATGGAGGAATCCGGCTGCCGCAGATGGAGGAATCCGTCTGCCGCGTCCTGATGGTCGCATCCACTGACGTCACGACTCGGCGCCGGTCTAATTTCCCGGCGCCGAGTCGTACGTCAGTGATGCGACCATCAGTGGACGCGGCGGCCGGATTCCTTCACCAGTAAGTGACTGACTCGATATAAGTCGAGGTTCAGTTTTCAGGCTGTTTTCACAGCCTGAAAACCTCGACTTATACTGCGAGTATATACGTATATATACAGAAATACTTACACACTCACATATACTTATTACTATATTAATATATATATATATATATATATTATATATATATATACTGCACACTCACATATACATTATGAATATATACGTACACACTCACATATACATTATTATTATTTTAATTATTATTATTATAAATACTTGCACATTCACATATACATTATATAAATACTACACACTCCATATACATTATATATATATATATGATAACTTGCCCCCACATTACATTTTTGATATAATACTTACACACTCACATATACATTATATATATATAATATATATATAGATATATATATATATATATATAACTTGCACACTCACATATACATATTTTATATAATACTTACACACTCACATATACATTATATATATATATATAATATATATATATATTATATATATATATATACTTGCACACTCCCATATCACTTTTATGTATATAAATACTTACAACACTCACATATACATATATATATTTATATATATATATACTTGCACACTCCCTATACATTATTATTATATAAATACTTACACTCCATATACTATTATTTTAAATTATTATTATAAACATACCAACATCATATACTATATATTTATAAATACTTACACATCACATATACATTATTATATATATATAACTTACACATTCACATCTGTATTATTATTAAATACTTACAAACTCACACTTATATTATTTTATATAATAAACTACACACTCACATCCATATATATTTAAATACAACACTCACATCTATATTATTATTATATAAATACTTACACACTCACATCTATATGATTATATAATACTTACACACTCACATCTATATTATATAAATACTTACACACTCACATCCATATTATTAAATAAATACTTACACACTCACATCTATATTATTATATTAAATTATTACTCACCCTCACATAGTAATTAAGGTTGAATAGACACACACTCATCAAGTCCACCCATTCACCTTTTTTTTTTCTCCAACCCTACCTAACAGTTGATCCAGAGGAAGGCAAAAAACCCCAGCTAAAAAGGGGGGAAATTCCTTCCTGACTCCAAACGCAATTGGAAGTATCCCTGATCAACCAGATCTATATGTATTAATACCAGTTAATTCTCAATATTTTTTTAGTTTTAGAAACTTATCCAGGCCTTTTTTAAAGTTATTCAATGAACTTGCCATTACCACATCTGCTGGAAGACAGTTCCACATTTCACCACGTTCTCACTGTAAGAAACCTCTCCTAATCTGAAAATGAAACTTCTTTTCTTCCAACCTTAAAGGATGTCCACGAGTCCTCTGATATGACCTATTAGTGAACAATGCACCAGAGAGTTCACTGTATGGGCCATTAATATATTTGTAGAAGGTTATCATGTCCCCACGCAAACGTCGCTTCTCCAATGTAAACAGCCCTAACTTGTCTATCTCGCCTGCATATTCAAGCCCCTCCATTCCCCTTATTAATTTAGTTGCCCTCTCTGAACTGCCTCAATTTCCAAGATGTCCCTTTGTAGTATGGGATTCCAAAACTGCACCGCATATTCCAAATGAGGCCTTACCAGTGCCTTGTAAAGAGGGAGAATAATATTTTTCTCCCTTGAATCTATTCCCCTCTTTATACAAGACAATATCTTGCATGCTCTAGCTGTTGCTACCTGGCATTGTTTGCTATAGCTAAGTCTGTTTATCTACCAGAACCCCAAAATCTTTTTCCATTACAGATGCACTTAACACAGAGTTATGTATGGTGTAGGGGCACGGGATTATTAAATCCCATGCATCACTTACATTTATCTACATTGAATCTCACTCTGCCATTCTGCTGCCCATTTTGATAATCTAGGTCTGCTTGCAGCACTTGCACATCATTGGAAGTTTTCCAAAGCTCTGCATAGTTTAGTGTCATCAGCAAACACAGAGACCTTGCTCTCATGCCCCCTTCTAAGTCATTTATAACAATTAAACAGAAGCGGCCCCAGTACAGATACCCTGAGGAACTCGCTTAGAACTTTACCCACATAGATGTAGCTCCATTAACCACCACTCTCTGTTTGCGGTCCAATAACCAGTTCTCATCATCCAGACAAATGTTTTCTTCAAGGCCAACAGTCCCAGTTATACATTAGTCGCCTATGGCACAGTATCAAAAGCTTTTGCAAATTCCAAATATACCACATCCACAGCTGTGCCTGAAGTCCAACTTCTTACTCACTTCTTCTAACAACATACAATTAATATTGTCTGACATGATCTATTCCCATAATCCATGCTGGACTACTACTAATAAGATGATCTCTGGAGACAAAGTCAAGGATATGATCCTAACAAAGTTCCATCACCTTCCCTACCACGTGTTAGGCTTACAGGTCTATAGTTCCAGCTGGAATACTACTTTTTTAATATTGGTATTACTTGGCTTTTTTCCAATCCAGCGGCACATCCCCGACAAAAGCAAATCTGAAAATATGGAGAAACAGTGGTCTAGCTAGAACTGAACTAAGCTCTTTTAAAATCCTAGGATGCAATCCACTGTGTCCTGGCACGTTATTGTATTAACTTTGTCTATGTTTCCGTACCATATCCTCTGTTATCCAATGTTATCTTCCATTTCCTCCCTGCACACTTGACAATCCCTACTGTAAGGATTCTCACAGTAAAAACCGATGTAAAAAAACGGTTTTAGCAGATTAGCTTTTCGGCATCCTCTACAACCACCTCAGCTCCATTATTTAATGATCCCACATTCTCAGTCCTCATCTTTTATCCATTATATACTTAAAAAACATTTTGGGGTTGGACTTGCTTTGTTCGGCAATCCATTTCATTTTTTCTATTTTAGCTAGTTTAATTGCTTTCTTGCACTCTTTATTACAACTTTTGAAGTCCCTGTAAAGCCTGTTCTGCCTTCTGCTTCAAAATTTAAAAGCCCTTCTTTTTTGTCCATTCCCTTTTACCTGAGCATTAAGCCATGCAGGAGTGGACCAAATTTTTTACACTTGTTACCTAAGGTACCGATTTGGAAATGTAATAAAATGTAATCTATATTTAAAAAATACTTATACACTAACATCTATATATTATTAAATACTTACACACGCATATCTATATTATTATTATTATTATTAAATAACTAAAACACACTCAGCCACCTCTATGTGTGTTTCGATAATTCTAATTCTGTAATGCATGCGTCACATTTTAGTCCGTTTTTTGTCAAAATAAATTTGTCACACTTAATACAAGTCTATGAAGGCACATAGAAAGGCAGAAACATTAACATGATGTGCAATTTTCGTTTACCAAAATACCCTGCGAATCACAGTGCAAAAACGTGTGTAAAAGCGCACAGAAATGAACCTCGGCTAACACCACATAGCTGTACTCAACTCTCTGCTATATAGAGTATCGTATAGTACAGTTATAGTACAGTACAGTACAGTACAGTAATAGTACGAACGTATAGTACCAGTAATAGTATGTACAGTACAGTACAATACAGTATTACAGCCATATATATAGTAATATATAAGCCATGACGTATAGTGTACAGTATAGTACAGTACAACAGTATAGTAAGTACAGTAAGTACAGTAATAAGTACAGTATAGTACGAAAGTATAGTAAGTATCGTATATACAGTACTTACAATACAGTATAGTACAGTATAGTAATAGCCATATATATGTATAGTAAGCCATGTACAGTATAGTACAGACAGTATGTAACAGTATGTAGTACAGTAAAACAAACAGTATAGTACAGAATTTTGTACAGTATAGTATAGTACAGTAAGTATAATACAGTATATATAGCCATATATATAGTATAGTACAGCCATTGTCCAGTATAGTACAGTACAGTATAGTACAGAACAGTAAATAGTTCTATAGTGCAGTAATAGTATAGTACAGCATAGTACCGTATAGCCATATATAAGTACTAGTGTATCCATGTACAGTTAGTACAGTAATAGTAAGTAAAGTATAGTACAGTAAATACAGTATAGGAAAGTACGTATAGGATAGTACAGCATATTATTTGAGTTGAATAAAGACATATGTCCATCCAGTCCACCCATCTAGCAATATCCTTCATTCCTCTAACTGTTGATCCAGAGGAGCAAAAAAACCTCACAAACTATTAGTATCACTCCAGTAACTTGAACATTCTGTTAGAACTCATCAGCTTTATAAACTGACCATGACCTGCTAACAATCCACTGGAAGACGTTCCATAGATTTACCGTTCTCACAGTGACAACAACCCTTTCCAACTCTACTTTATGTATCAATACCAGTAACTTGTAACATTCCTTGTTTGTAGAACTCTCCAGCTTTTTATTAAACTGACCATGAACCTGCCTTACAACACGTCCACTGGAAGAAGTTCCATAGCTTACCGTTCTCACAGTGACAACCTTCCCAATCACTTTATGTATCATACCAGTAATGTAATTCCTTGTTGTAAAAACTCATCCAGCTTTTTATTAAACTGACGAATGAACCTGCCATTACAACGTCCACTGGAAGACAGTTCCATAGATTTACCGTTTCTCACAGTGACAAACCCTTTCCCAACTCTACTTTATGTATCAATACCAGTAACTTGGTAACATTCCTTGTTTGTAAAACTCATCCAGCTTTTTATAAACTGACCAATGAACCTGCCATTACAACGTCCACTGGAAGACAGTTCCATAGCTTACCGTTCTCACAAGTGACAAACCCTTCTCCAACTCTACTTTATGTATCAATCCCAGTAACTTGTAACATTCCGTGTTTCTAGAAACTCATTCAGCTTTTTTATTAACTGACCAATGAACCTGCCATTAACAACATCCACTGGAAGACAGTTCCATAGCTTTAACGTTCTCACAGTGACAAACCCTTTCCCACTTACTTTATGTATCATACCAGTAACTTGTAACATTCCTTGTTTGTAGAAACTCATCCAGCTTTTTATAAACTGACCAATGAACCTGCCATAACACGTCATGGAATGACAGTTCCATAGCTTTACCGTTTCTCAGTGACAAACCCTTTCCCAACTCTTACTACTTATCGTATCAACCAGTAACTTGAACATTCCTTGTTTTAGAAACTCATTCAGCTTTTTATAAACTGACCAATGAACCTGCTGCCATAACAACACATCCACTGGAAACAGTTTCCATCTTTACCGTTCTCACAGTGAACAAACCCTTTCCCAACTCTACTTTATGTATCAATATCAGTAAACTTGTAAACATTCCTTGTTTGTAAACTCATCCAGCTTTTTTATTAAACGACCAATGAACCTGCCATAACAACGTCCATTGGAAGACAGTTCCATAGTTACCGTTCACAGTGACAAACCCTTTCCCAACTCTACTTATGTATCAATACCAGTAACTTGTAACATTCTTCGCTTTTTGTAGAAACTCATCCCAGCTTTTTAATTACGGACCAATGAACCTGCCAAATCAACAACGTCCATCTGACAAAAGCCAGTTCCATACGCTTTACCGTTTCTCCACAGTGCAACTGCCTTCCTCCGTTCTCCACTTTACTCGTTGGAAGATCCAGGCTCAACTTGGGGACGCCGTCGTGACAACCAGCCAACTTACTATGATATAAGAAAATGTCCTGGTGAAACTAGTGTAAACCTGCCTGAACCTGAAACAACGTCGGCATGTGTGAAGCGTTCGTGACAACCCGTCTGTCCATCTGTCTGCCAGGATCACTGCATGTAGACTGAACTCGTTGGCGTCCACATAAACCGCGCAACGTCATCGCTTCGCAGCACTGCAAACCCTTTCCGTGGTTTTCGTACCAATACATCTGGTCGGAACATTCGGCCTCTGACCCGGTCGGCTGCCGGGACGCAATACCTAAGGATAGAACAAGAAAAAGGAAAACTGACCTAACAGCAATGGAAGACGTGTCCAGAGCTTTACCTTACCGTCTCACAGTGACAACACTTTCCAACGTACTTATGATCATAAAAGTAAAGGAACAAGCCTGGGTAGAAAATCCAGCTTTATTAAGACCAATGAGAACCGGCATATACAACGTCCACTGGAAGACAGTTCAATAGCTTTAACCGTTCTCACAGTGACAAAACCCTTTTCCCAACTCTACTTTATGTAACACCCAGTAACTTGAAACATCCTGGTTGGAGAAACTCATCCAGCTTTATTAAACTGACCAATGACCTGCCATAACACGTCCACGGAAGACAGTTCCATACTTTAACCGTTCTCACAGTGACAAACCCTTCCCAACTCTACTTTATGTATTAATACCAGTACTTGTAACATTCCTTGTTGTAGAAACTCATCCAGCTTTGATTAAACTGACCATGAACCTGCCCTACAACGTCCACTGGAAGACAGTTCCATAGCTTACCGTTCTCAACAGTGACAAACCTTTCCCAACCTCACTTTATGTATCAATCCCAGTAAACTTGTAACATTCCTTGTTGTGAAAACCATCCAGCTTTTTTATTAAACTGCCAATGAACTTGCCATAACAACGTCCACTGGAAGACAGTTCCATAGCTTTACGTTCCACAGTGACAAACCCTTTGCCCAACTCTACTTTATGTACCAATACCAGTAACTTGTAACATCCTGTTTGTAGAACTCATCCCCACTGTTTTATTAAAGCTGCAAGTGAACTGCCCATAACAACGTCCACGGAAGACAGTTCCATAGTCTTTACCTACCGTTCTCACAGTGACACACCCTTTCCAAACTTGAAGCCTAACCTTTTTTCTTCAAGTCTAAGGGATGTCCACGTGTCCTCTGACATGTTCTATGGTGACAATGCCCAGATAGTTTTTGTATGGCCCGTTAATGTATTTATACACAGTAATTCATATCCCCACGCAAGTGCCTTTCCCTCCAGCGTACTAATTGTAACTTTCCATCTCTCTTCATATCAAGCTCCCCAATGAAATAATAAAAACCCTCTGTACACTTGGCTAATGGTTACTGAACCGTTCATTGTATCCGTCCAGGAGAACAGGAACCTTTAAATGTCATAGTTGCGGAACTTGGCCAAAGCGCGATTTGTTGACCTTTATTGATCTCTTCCATGAAATTACTTTAGTGTTATTTCCTTTGTCAATCTCAGGGGGGAGGAAACGTGAAAATTACGACCATCGCCACCATACGGACACATTAAGATAATCGCCATATTGAGGGGCCTATTTAAAAACAGTCGATGTCCAGTAAAATGGTATGTCTATAGAACTGCTATTAACCACGAACAAGGTTTCCCCTATTAAAGTCTTTAAAGGAGAACTTAACTTAATTTATTTTAATGATAGTATGAAAGCTTCAAACAGCCTTGTGAGCATGTGCACCTATTTTCAAAATTGAATATTCAAGAATTAGCGATTTTCGGAATCCTGAACCCTCGGAGCAATATCAAATACTTTATAATACTTGACTTTAACTATTCAAAACTTATTGTAATATTCGGTGCAGAAACTTGAAAATAGCTTCCGCAAGAAGTTCGTGGCGGTTTTTTATGAATATAGCAAGAGGAGAACAAACCTCAAATATTAATTCCTTCGCCCCTCTACTGGTGGTTTTATGCTAGCCCCCCCCATACTGGCGGTTTTATGCTTAGCCCCTCCTATTGGCGGTTTTATGCTTAGCCCCTCCTACTGGCGGTTTTATGCTTAGCCCCCCCTACTGGCGGTTTTATGCTTAGCCCCTCCTACTGGCGGTTTTATGACATAGCAAGAGGAGAACAAACACAAATTTAATTCCTAGCCCATCTACTGGCGGTTTATGACATAGCAAGAGGAGAACAAAACCTCAAATATTAATTCCTTAGCCCCTCCTACTGGCGGTTGGTTTTATGGCTTAGCCCCCCCACGCCCCCCTACTAGGCGGTTTTATGCTTAGCCTCCTATTGGGCGGTTTTATGCTTAGGCCCCTCCTACTGGCGGTTTTTGCTTAGCCCCTCTACTGGCGGTTTAGCTAGCCCTCCACGGCGGTTTATGACATAGCAAGAGGAGAACAAACCTCAATATTAATTCCCTTAGCCCATCTACTGGCGGTTTTATGACATAGCAAAGAGGAGAACAAACCTCAAATATAATTCATTTAGCTACCTCTATGGCGGTTTTATGCTTGCCCCGCGCAAGAGGAGAACAAACCTCAAATATTAATTCCTTAGCCCCTCCTACTGGCGGTTTTATGACATAGCAAGAGGAGAACAAACCTCAAATATTAATTCCTTAGCCCCTCCTACCTTAGCCATCCTAACTGGCGGTTTTATGACAATTTGCAAGAGGAGAGAAACAAACCTCAATATTAATTCCTAGACCCTCCTACGGGAGGTTTTATGCTTAGCCCCCCCCCCTACTGGCAGGTTTTATTGCTTAGCCCCCCTTAATTGGCGGTTGTATGCTTAGCCCCTTTCCTTTATGGCGGTTTTTTATGCTTTTGCCCCCTACTGGCGGTTTTATGCTTGCCCATCCTAACTGGCCCGGTTTTATGGACATAGCAGAGGGAAACAAACTCAAATATTCATTCCTTAGCCCCTCTATGGCGGTTTTATAATGACATAGAAAAGGAGGGGAGGGAGAACCAAAACATCAAAAAATTATTAATCCTTAGCCCCTCCTACTGGTGGTTGTATGCTTATTTAGCCCCCCCCCTTACTGGCGTTTTATGCTTAGCCCCTCCTATTTGGCGGTTTTATTGCTTAAAGCCTCCTACGGCGTTTTATGCTTAGCCCCCCCTACTGGCGGTTTGTGCTTAGCCCATCACTGGCGGTTTTGATGACATTAGCAGAGGGAGAACCAACTCAAATATTAATTCCTTAGCGAGAGCCTCCTATGGCGGGTTTTTATGACATAAAAGCAAGAGGAGAACAACATCAATATTACTCTTAGCCCCTCAGCAGCCCCCCTCCGCTGACGCCTGGGCGCTAGTAGTCACCCCCCCCCTGGTATCGTGATTTTACCAGACTTCGTGACAGCGTCCCACACTGCCCGCCACCCTACAGGCGGTGTTTATTTGCTTAGCCCCCTCTATTGGCGGTTTATGCTTAGCCCCTCCTACTGGCGGGTTTATGTTAGCTCCCCCATACTGGCGGTTGGTTTTATGCTTAGCCCCTCCTATGGCGGTTTTATGACATAGCAAGAGGAGTGAAACAAAAACCTCAAATATTACTTCTTAGCCCCTCCTACTGGCGGTTTTATGACATAGCAAGAGGAGAACAAACCTCAAATATTAATTCCTTAGCCCCTCCTACTGGCGGTTTTATGCTTAGCCCCTCCTACTGGCGGTTTTATGACATAGAAAGGAGAACAAACCTCAAATATTAATTCCTTTGCCCCTCCTACTGGCGGTTTTAAGACATCATCTAGGTGGAAATTCCGGAATTTACTTCACAAACATAATTCAATTCATTGAGCGAAACATTAGGGGGCCCCCATGTAGGGGGCCACATAACACCTTTCCCATTTATATAAACTAATCTACTAGATACAAAGCCTATGTAATGACCAGTAACTCTAATCAATTAAAAAGCAGGAATTTAAACTCTTTATTAGACTTTCTTAAAATTCAACCATTTACCAGAGAATCCAAGGCCGACAGTAAAACGAATCGGATGACAATTAATTGTCGGTAAATTAATTGTCGGATGACACCTAAAGCACAGGACTCACCATGATTAGAAACTGTCCAATCAGAACGGATAATCACCTTTCAGGGAGGGTGGATAACCCTATCGCATTAATATCATTGGCTACTGATATTCCCAGTGCAGATATAAGGGGGCCCATATGAAATAGCGAATAACCAATAACAGTGGATAAAAGACCCAGTGCAACCTATAGAGGGGGGGAACCAGAATGTGGACGAATCGCAGGGAAGAGGGTCAGAATAAATATGGGGAACAGATGAATGAAGGGGCGGGGACAGAATGGAATAGAAGGAAACTGCAAATTCAGTAAAAGGCGTCATTCATCCAACAGGGGCCACTTTACCGCCTGAAAATAAAGCAACATGGCATCTCCACCGGCAATTTAACACAGACGTACCTCCGCTGACTGGGCGGATTGTTTGATTAATATTTTAACAGGGCTACTCTCACACAAAGAGCATAACATACGCTGTGGAACAAACCTGCTGCATATTTAATAGCAAAAACTTATTGTCCTGTGAATTCTAGCGTTACAGAGCAGGTGGGTACAGGCTGCTGCCTGCACTGCCATATAAAGCAGTCGGTCTGTTTAAACAAGGACCGTATTCACAATCACTGGATACATCTCTACTTTATATCTGGGGCGGGGGTGACTTTAATAGATATAGGGGAATATTTACTGAGAACGGAGATTCCCAATGTTACAGTCCAGCAGGGGTTAACCCAGATATACCAACAAGAGGCAGTATTGGAACTCTGGGTAAATATGGATAATTGTGTAATAGTCCGACAAAATCTAACACAACACCCCATACTGCTGTATCACTGTCCTGTAATAATGATAATATAACACACTCTACCCATCTCCTGTTATGGTAAGAGGGCACTCTTACCCAAGCATGACAATCGTGGGCTGTATCCTACGGTTAACTAGTTGGTAGGGGACCTCTGTACAGGTGAGTGGGCGTGTATACAGACATTACTAGTTGTAAAGAGGGACACTCTGTACCCGGTGAGGTGGGCGTGTATACTACGTTCTAGTTGGTAGAGGGACACTCTGTAACCAGGTGAGTTGGGCGTGTGTACATCTTTACTAGTTGTAAGAGGGACTCTCTGTACCAGTGGGGGGGCGTGTATACCTAATACGTTACTAGTTGGTAAGAGGACACGCTGTACCAGGTGAGGGGCGTGTATACATACTTTACTAGTTGGTCAGAGGGACACTCTGTACCAGGTGAGTGGGGCGTGTATACATACTTTCCTAGTTGGTAAGAGGGACACTCTGTACCAGGTGGAGGTGGGGCGTGTATACATACGTTACTAGTTGGTAAGATGGAACACTCTGTACCAGGTGAGGCGGGTGGTATAACAGACTTACTAGTTTTGTAGAGGTACGACTTCTTTACCAGGAGGGGGGCGTGTATACCTACGTTTACTAGTTGGTAAGAGGGACACCTCTGTACCAGGTGAAGTGGAGTGTATCATACGTTACTAGTTGTAAGAGGGACACTCTGTACCAGGGAGGTTGGGCGTGTATACATACGTTACCATTTGGTAATAGGTACACGCTGTACCAGGTTAGGGGGAGTGTATACATACGTACTATTTGGTAAGAGGGACCACTCTGTACAAGTGAGGGGGAGTGTATACATCACGTTACTAGTTGGTAAGGGACACTCTGTACCAGGTGAGGTGGGTTTGTATACATACGTTACTAGTTGGTAAGAGGGACCCTCTGTAGCCATGTTAGGTGTGTGTGTATACATACGTTACTAGTTGTTAGATGGACCCTCTGTACCAGGTGAAGGGGGAGTGTACATACTTTACAGTTGTAGATGGACACTCTACCAGGTGAGGGGGTGTGTACTACATACGTTACTATTCTGTGTAAGATGGACCCTCTGTACCAGGTGAAGGTGGGCGTTTATAACATCCGTTACTAGTGGGTAGAGGGACACTCTGTACCAGGTAGGTGGCGTGTTACATACGTTTACTAGTTGGTAAGAGGGACCTCTGTACCTAGGTGAAGGTTGGGGGGCGTGTATACATCGTTCCTAGTGTGGGTCAGAGGACACTCTTTACCATGTGAGTTGGGGTGTATACAACGTTCATTGGTAAGAGGGACCTCTTGTACCAGTTGGGTGGGTGTGTAATACATACGTTACTAGTTGGGAAGAGGGACACTCGTGTACCAAGGTGAGGGGGGGCGTGTTATATATACTGTTACTAGTTGGTAAGAGGACCTCTTACCGAGGTATTGGGTCGTGTATACATACGTTACTATTGGTAAGAGGACACTCTGTACCAGGGTGAGGTGGGCGTGTATACATAAGTTACTAGTTGGTAAGAGGACCACTCTGTACCAGGTGAGGTGGGAGGTATACATACGTTACTAGTTGGTAAAGGGACACTCTGTACCAGGTGAGGTGGCAGTGTATAACATACGTTACTAGTGGTCAAGAGGGACACTCTTGTACACGAGTGAGTGTGGGGGTATACATAACGTTACTGTTGGTAAGTGACCTCTGAGTGGGGTACAACTTACTAGTGGTAGAGGGACCGTACGGTGAGGTGGGGCGTGTTATACATACGTACTAGTGGTAAGAGGGACACTCTTTACCAGGTGAGTGTGGGCGTGTAACTACGTTACTAGTTGGTGTAGAGGGACACTCTGTACCCAGTGAGGTGGGTGTGTACTACATAGCGTTAACTAGTTGGTAGAGGGAACTCTGTACCAGGTGAGGTGGGAGCGCGTGTATACATACTTCTAGTTGGTAAGAGGGACACTATGTACCAGGTGAGGTGGGGCGTGTATACATACGTTACTAGTTGGTAAGAGGGACACTCTGTACGCAGGTGAGGTGGGCGTTGTATACAATCTACTAGTTGGTAAGAGTGGACACTCTGTCCTCAGGTGAGTGTTGGTGTGTTACATACGGTTATAGTTGGTAAGAGGGACACTCTGTACCAGGTGAGGTGGCGTTGTATACATGACGTACTAGTTGCGTAAAGGGACACGGTACCATGTGAGTATTGTTGTGTGTAGTACACTACGTTACGTAGTTGTAAGAGGGACACTCTGTACATGAGGTGGGCGTGTATACATACGTTACTAGTTGTAAGAGGGACACTAGTACCAGGTGAGGTGGGTGTGTTGACATACGTGTACTAGTTGGTAGAGGGACCCACTGTACCAGTAGTGTGGCGTGTATACATACGTATCCTAGTTGGTAAGGGGACACTTGTACTCAAGTGAGGTGGGTGTGTATACATACGTACTTAGTGTGGAAGAGGGGACTCTGTCCAGGTGAGGTGGGGGTAATACATACGTTACTGTTGGTAAGAGGGACACCACTGTACCAGGTTGAGGTGGGGTGTATACATACGTTACTAGTTGGTAAGAGGGACACTCTGTAACCAGGTGATGTGGTGTGTGTATACATACGTTACTAGTTGGTAAGAGAGGACCACTCGTACCAGTGGAGGTGGGGTGTGTATACATACGTTACTGAGTTGGAAAGAGGGACCACTCTGTACACAGGTTGAGGTGGGTGTGGTATTACATACGTTGACTACGTTGTAGAGGGAACAACACGTACCAGGTGAGGTGGGTGGGTGTATACATACGTATAGTTGGTAAAGCGGACACTCTGTACCAGGTGAGGTGGGCGTGTTTATACATCGTTACTGTTGGTAAAGGCCACCTCTGAGTACAGGTGGGGTGGGCGTGTATCATACGTTACTATTGGTAAGAGGGACATCTGTACCAGGTGAGGGGGGCGTGTATACATACATACTAGTTGGTAGAGGGACCTTCTGTACCAGGTGGGTGGGTGTGTATACGCATATGTTACTAGTTGGTAAGTAGGGGACACCGGCTAAGCGGTGATTGGGCGTGTATCCATACGTTACTAGTTGGTACGAGGGAACACTCTTGACCGGTGAGGTGGGGGCGTGTTATACATACGTTACTAGTTGGTAAGAGGGACACTCTGTACCAAGGTTGAGGTGGTTTGTTACATAACGTTATTAGTTGGTTAAGAGGACACTCTGTACCAGTGTGAGGTTGGGCGTGTATACAGTACGTTACTAAGTTGGTAAGAGGCACTCTGTACCAGGTTGAGGTTGGGTTTATCTACGTTACTAGTTGGTAAGGGGACTTCTGTACCAGGTGAGGTGGGTGTGTATACATACGTTACTAGGTATGTAGTGGGACAGCTGGGGGTACCAGGTGGTACCAGGTGAGGTGGGTGTGGTATTTACAGTTACGTCTAGTTGGTAAGAGGGACACTGTGAACCAGGTGGTACCAGGTGAGGTGGGCGTGTATACAGACGTTACTTGTTTGGCTCACGCAGTGGGGTCCGGGAACCAAGGGGGCCCAATCTTATTTTTACTATGACAGATATAGACTTCTCCCCATCATAGTATTGCTGGGGGGCCCATTGATTCCTGTAAACGCCACTGATTTTGAGTTGGGGACTTGAGAATGGGCTCGGCAGAAAATGTTCCTGTCTGGCCCGGAAAAACAGTAATCGATATTTTTAAGCAATTCGATAAAATTTGTGACTCGCTCAATATATCGATGATGTGTATGGGGGATTAATACTAGTACACACGGCCAGATTCTCTGGCCCGAATATCCCTATCTGGTGTAATTTACTGATGAATGCAGAGTACCACTAATGTCCTAATTCGCAGCCAATCCCCCAACCATCTGACAATACGTCTGGCTAGGTGACCAACTGGAGACGTTATTACCCTGTGACTACTTCTTATTGTACTGGACCAGTAGGACGATTCACTGATAAAGTCTATGGAACCGGCTTCCCCATTCAATCCTCAGATAAGGCATAGGTGCATCTGACTCTTGTAACATGGGTCCGTGTACAGATTGCAAGCCCAAATAATCCATGAATGAATTCCCATTTGTGGAGACCATTAAATAACGAACCTCTCGTAGATGAATGTTTTCCTTGTCCTTCTGGTCCAGAAGCACTTCAAGATGGTTGATCTGTGACTCAGCTTCCACCATTCGACGCATCTTCTCGTTCTCCTCTTCCATGCCTTTGGACGGCAACCCTTTGCTCTGTAACATTTCGAGCAGCTTTTTGATGGACTCATCTCTGGCACTTAGTGTCTGTTTTTGCGTCTCGATTCTCAGTTCCATCTCTTCCAGAGTTTTTCTGAGTAGGAACAGTTCTTTGGCCTGTCGGTCATGTTCAGCTTGAAGCCTCCTGAAGTTCTCCTCTGTGAGCTCTATGGTGAAGTGTTCTGCCCCCCTGTTTCCACTCTCCTGTTGGAGAAGATGGTTAAGGTCTCTCTGAGTCCTCAGTTCATCTTGGAGGGCCTGGATGGTCAACTGAAGATGCTACAAAATGGACATAAAAAAGAGTCAATTCTGCTGTGGAAATTGGTGCATTTGGTGAACCTTTCCAGTGCATTTGAACCTCCGCTCCAAAGAATTTCAAAAACCTTTTTAGGTACCAGACCAACTGAACCCAATTTCAATGGGCATTACCTAACTCATAAAACTTCAGACAGAACAAAATATTTTGGTTCCGATTCGGCCATTGTCCTAAAAATCTTTGCACAAGAAGAATCCAAATACGTTTGGAGAAATAGTTTTGTTCATTGAAGCTTTTAAGGAAAACTTGAAACGATGAAGATGAAAGAATGACCACATCTATAAACACGGACCCACCACAGACCAGACAGCATCTTGTGATGTTCTTTAACGGGAGACCAAATGGTACAGAACACAAACTAAAATCACTTCTAATTTATCTTCGTCGGCCACGTAGGTTCCATTAAATGAATAAATTCTGGATCGTGTACTGAGCACTTTTTTAAAAGACGTCATCACTATTGTGGTTAATGTTTCAACAGACTATTTCACACCGTTTGGCTTCCTTCAGTAAAGAACATCAGGGATGGACAAGGACATTCTAAGACACAAAGACAAATCAACGATGGGTAGGAAACAAAGGTTAAGCTTAGGGCGAAAGGTGAAACATGCAAAGCTAAACTTATTGTAAGCATATTGGTTCTATGAAATCCCTTTAAAACTGGAAACCAACCAAATATAGATTAACACTTGGGGGAATTGGGCTTTTTTTTCCTGGTATAGAGCATGTCCACCCCTCACCATGAACATTTATATTTACCTCCCCCGCTTCCCGAAACCCATAGATACTTCAACCTGGCCAGTGTGTGTAAAAGAGAAATGCTCCATCGGGAATGACTCACTGGTGATGATTGTGATACTTCTGTGCACGTGTGAGCTCCTAAAAAGCACGTACAGCTATAAGAGGAGGCGGCGACTCCGGGAGAATAGCACGGCTAACTCCAGAATGAATATCCCTCTTCAGTAACCCGATCAGGTAAGTAAAGTGTTGGGAAGGTAAATATAAATTTTATGTTGGAGTGGACATGCCCTTTAAATAGACACAAACGAAGTCTACGTGTATCTAAACTCACCAACAGTCATGAATTAATTACAATGATCAGATCGACCCATTGGGCACCAGGACCCGAACATTTCTCATTGTTACTTATTTTTCATGCCCTTGGTTAAAGCGGTGGCAGACGTCTTCTGGTCTGTCCGTACAGATACAATTCATTTCAGGAGACATATGATTTACATTTTGGACCGTGCATGTCACTGATTAAATAGAAAACTCTCTGTGTGGGAAGATTCGCTGGGTTTCAGTTTTAAAGGTATTTTCCCTTTTTAAAATCTATTCATTTTTAACTGCTTGATGGTCATGTTCACCCTTAAAACAAAAATCTGGTGACTTAGATATTTAATGATCAATTCTGGCCCCTCCCTCCATGCAGTCAATCAAGTCTACGACAACTGGCATCACAACCAATGACTGACTGCTGTTTCCCGTTACCTCCACTGCACATGCTCACACTTATAAAAAGCTCATTGAGCAGAGGGAGGAAGAAGACACTTTTACTAGAAAGTAATAGAACTTATCATTAAATATCTGGTTCATGAACGTACTAACTGGTCAAAAAACCGTGTGGTTGGGGGGCAGATAACTGACCAGTCACAAGAGATGCTCGAAAATTTGAGTTTCGATTTAAATCAAAAATTCTAAAAATCCGGGATCCGTGAAATTCCTGAGTTCCGAAAGTTTCGAAACTGGGTTCTATTCGAACCCACATTACATCTCTACAAGTCACCAGTTTTTGTTTTAAGAATGGACATTTCCTTTTAAGGCTATAGATTATGGTTACCATTTCATCCCTTTAATACTGGCCACATGTTAGCTGTATATAAGGCTATAGACTATGGTTACCATTTCATCCCTTTAATACTGGTCACATGTTAGCTGTATATAAGGCTCTATTCTATAGTTACCATTTCATCCCTTTAATACTGGCCACATGTTAGCTGTATATAAGGCTTTATTCTATAGTTACCATTTCATCCCTTTAATACTGGCCACATGTTAGCTGTATTTAAGGCTATAGACTAAGGTTACCATTTCATCCCTTTAATACTGGCCACATGTTATCTGTATAAAAGGCTATAGACTATGGTTACCATTTCATCCCTTTAATACTGGCCACATGTTCAGCTGTATATAAGGCTTTATTCTACAGTTACCATTTCATCCCTTTAATACTGGCCACATGTTAGCTGTATTTAAGGCTATAGACTATGGTTACCATTTCATCCCTTTAATACTGGCCACATGTTTGACTGTTATAGCTATACGCTATGGTTTACCATCATCCTTTAATACTCCACTGTTAGCTGTATATAGGCTATAGACTATGGTTTACATTTCATCCCTTTAATCTGGCACATGTTAGCTGTATATAAGGCTATAGACTTTGGTTTACCATTTCATCCTTCATACTGGACACATGTTAAGTGTATATAAGGCTATAGACTATGGTTACCATTTCATCCCTTTAATACTGGCCACATGTTAGCTTTATATAAGGCTATAGACTATGTTACCATTTCATCCCTTTAATACTGGCCACCTGTTAGCTGTATTTAAGGCTTTATTCTATAGTTACCATTTCATCCCTTTAATACTGGACACATGTTAGCTGTATATAAGGCTATAGACTATGGTTACCATTTCATCCCTTTAATACTGGCCACATGTTAGCTGTATATAAGGCTATAGACTATGGTTACCATTTCTCCCTTTAATACTGGCCACATGTTATCTGATATAAGCTATAGACTATGGTTAACCAGTTCCATCCCTTTAATACTGGCCACATGTTAGCTGTATTTAAGGCTTTATTCTATAGTTACCATTTCATCCCTTTAAATACTGGACACATGTTAGCTGTATATAAGGCTATAGACTATGGTTACCATTTCATCCCTTTAATACTGGACACATGTTTAGCTGTATATAAGGCTATAGACTAGTGGTTCCCATTTCATCCTCCTTTAATACTGGCCACATGTTAGCTGTATATAAGGCTATAGAACTTATGGTTACCAATTATCATCCCTTTAATACTGGCCACATGTTAGCTGTATGTAAGGCGTTTTCTATAGTACCATTTCCCTCCTTTAATACTGGACACATGTTAGCTGTATATAAGGCTATAGACTATGGTTACCATTTCATCCCTTTAATACTGGACACATGTTAGCTGTATATAAGGCTATAGACTATGGTTACCATTTCATCCCTTTAATACTGGCCACATGTTAGCTGTATTTATAAGGCTATAGACTATGGTTACCATTTCATCCCTTTAATACTGGCCACATTTAGCTGTATTTAAGGCTATAGACTGTAGATACTGAAATCTCCAAGTTACGGAGAACGGATTACACATTATCTCTTATACATCATGTAAATGTTCTATTGGTTTCACAGTAAAGTGTTTTTTATAGATTCCTAAGCTGATCCTTAAGGAGGACTCAGAGAGCATGTGCTAAGTCACTGACTATGATGAGAGAAAAACCTATAGATGATAACTATAGAAGCATGTCTCATAGGGCTGCAGTCAATTTAAACTTGTACAGCACTATTCATCAGGAATATATGTTCTAGTTAATATCACTATTTACCTTATGGTCCTTTTAAATAAACTTTACCCTCATGAAGATAAAGGTATTGTTTTCTATTTGGGGTTACTGATATTTTAACCCTTTCCTCTGCACTGTTAACCCCATATGTGGTTACTAGGGCCACCTAGCCTTAGCAACCAAGCTGTAGTTTGAATGACATTTATGAAGATGAATAATAAAAAAAGAAGTTAGTAAAATTTAGGGTGAGAAGCAGAATGAGAGGGAAAATATTTCCATAACGACACAAAGACAAAAACAACGAAAAAATGGCGTCTACAAAACACTGAGGGGGGGATTTTTAGTTAAACTTACCCTTTAATATCTAGTTTAACAATTAACATGTTTAGGGCAGGAATAATGGAGGAAGGTAAAGGATGAACTACATAAACCAATGAGTTTTTGTTGAACTACAACTCCCAATGAGGTTTTGCAGCTCTCTGGCGCCCTCTACCCACACTGCGTAGAGAGACGGTTAAACATTTACAAGGTTTAAATGGGGGAGAAAACTCTTTGTTTAGAATTTAGACAAACCTTTGTTTTCCGGGAATCCAAAAGCTGAACGGCATGGCGAATAAAGAAAATGGAGCAAAATCAACGTAAAGCAGGAAAAATGCAAGCGAAGAATATACAGCCATAAACCAGGACTGAGCAGAGACAATAACAAGGGAATTAGACAGTGAGGAGGGGGGTGAAATGGACCAACCAAGTTATACACTGCACCACAACTCCCAGAATCCTCTGAGAGACGGGACAAAACGGCAGAGACATGGTTATTCACAACAGAATATCAAAAACAGTAAAGTTAGGCTGCAAGAAAAATAAATAGGGTTAGAAACAACACAAGTCGATATCTCCACCATTGCAAAATCTCCAGCCCTCTGGTAAACAATGATATAGAGGTTAATCACCCCCAAACTACAATAGTTAGAAATCTGAGAGATGTAAGACTAACCTGTGTTTGCAACACAATGTTCTGCCTCTTCTGCCAGCTTTTTTTCTTTTATAAGCTCGCACATGAGAAGACAGCTACGGAAATAACATTTAGTCGCTGACTGTGATGTCATCTGATACATCTATGACTGACAGCTGATAATTGAAAGAACCAAGAAGCAGAAAGACGTGTAACAGGACACCGGACAGCATTTCAGGTCAGGCTTACATCTCTCAGTTTTCTAACTATTGCGGTTTTGGGGTTTGGTGGTGATTTACCGATATACCATTCATTTTTTTTGAGGGGGGGATATGCCCTTTAAATCCAAAACCAAATAGTAACACACTGTAGCTCCCATCAATAGTAGCTGCAAGAGGAGGATTATGGGAGTTGTAGTTTGGCTGTCTTACACAGTAGCGTGCACCATCCTAACATAGAGACAGGGAGTTTTGTAGTTTGATGTTGGTGTCACCAGTCCTGTGAATTTCTACCTTCCACTGCTTCATTCAGGTTCCCATTAAAGGTAAGTATTTAAAATTAAGGTATTTCAAAACTTCATTAAAAGACTAATTTTCCCTTATGACAAAGAAAAAACAGAGTGCTAGCTCTTAGGGCAAGTGTCAACTGAGGATGAAGTAGTTATAAAATATCTATTACATAGAACTAATTATTTCATTCATTACGTTTATATCCCACTGGGGGGTTTCCAGGAAGATGTTAAATTAAAGGAAATAATGATGCTAACTACGGTCATCCTAATAAAATCGTAAAGCTAATGAAAATGCCCCCATTTTATTTCTTCAAGTCTTAAGGGATGTCCGCGTGTCCTCTGACATGTTCTATTGGTGAACAATGCCCCAGATAGTTTATCGTATGGCCGTTTTTAATGGTCGACAAAGTTTTGTGTCGTCCAGCAAACACAGAAACCTTGCTGACAATACCCACTTTCAAATCATTAACAAATAGATTAAATAGAAGTGGCCCCAACACAGAACCCTGTGGCACCCCACTTAGCACTTTAATCCATAATGATGAAGCCCCATTTACAACTACCGGTATATACTTGAGTATAAACCGAGTTTTTTCAGGCTGAAAATCAGCCTGAAAACTCAGCTCGGTTATACTCGAGTCAAGTACCTTACTGAGCATGTCCGCACCGCACGATCTTTCTGTACTGGCCCGCCGTCCTGACGTCCTGCCTGGCGCCAGCCCGGCGCCGGGCAGTGACGTCAGCCGGCGTGCCATTACACAGAAAGAATTGCGCCGGCTGCCGGAATGCTCAGATCAGCACCTTACCTGCAAGATGATCCGCACCTTACGCAATGCTCCAGGATACCGCACCTACCTTGGATGGAGGAGAGCCCACAGGGAGAAGAGACCGAGCCCACAGGAGAAGAGACGGTAGAAACTGAACTGGGTGGGAGGGTGAAGGGTGCATTCAAGATGTTTGGGAACTACAACTCCCAGCATGCTTTATTAGCTGGGAGTTGTAGTTTCCAAACATCTTGATTCCAAGTGAGGGTGTGCATTCAAGATGTTTGGAAACTACCACTCCCAGCATGCCTTTATTAGCTGGAGTTGTAGTTTCCAAACATCTTGAATGCCAGAGTTTCCTACCCTCGGTTTATACCGAGTCACAACTTTTATTAGGATTTTTTAGGTGCAATTGGGTACCGTTCTTATTCTCGGGTCGGTTTATACTCGTGGTCGGTTTATACTCGAGTATATATCGGTACTCTCTGTCATCCTATCATTAACCAATTTTCCATCCATATACAAATTTGACTCCCCAGACCAACAGACCTTAGCTTATTCATTAGTCACCTATGGGGGACTAGTATCAAAAGGTTTGCAAATCCAAGTAACCTACATCTACGCCTATGTCAGAGTCTAATTTCTACGTACCAGGAACAGTACCTCATAGAAGCGCCCGCAGTGGGAATATTTAATATTGGCAAGGGAGTACTCTTTCGCTCCTCAGATAAGCCAGTAAGCTGGTAATACTGCATCAAATATAATGTCAGACACCCTGTATGCAAAGCATAGCTGGGCTAGGGGACAACACTGCCCTTAAGTTAATGAGCGTGTGTGCCCAACTGATGCTGGCCGCTATCCCCACCACAATGAATGGCTATAAAACTTACGTAGTCACAGTGCTTCTGTATATAACCCGAGGCGGTGACTGGACTGGGCCACGCTTATTTGTAAACTAGATTGTCAAATTGCATGGCGAGGGCACTATTAAATATAGTCCAATCTTAGTGGTGCAAAGCGCACCGTAGACATGAGGGATCGAGCGTCAAATTAGTGGTCGATGCTCAGTGAGCCTAGACATAAGGGAGCATGTACTTACAAGACCTTAAGTCCCGTCGAGGAAATAGTATCTATTATCCGACCGAGCTAAGATGGGTAATTGATATTGTGACCTTATTAGTATCTTTCTGGTACCAACTCGCTCGGTTAGCGGCGAAGGGGCGGCATATGAATCGTTTGGTTGACCTGTTATGGCGTACTCGATAGCGTCTATGGTCATATCGTTACGATACTGGATTCTTGGGAACTTATTGAGTTTGGGGTCTAAGCTATCTCAACAGTCTTCATAGGGCGTGTACATATGGATCATTCGTGGTTAAGCCATTAATACTAACTCCACATGATAGCTCATGAGAGCTGTACTGGATACTTTTATGCGCACATTATTGTCTACTATAGAGGAGGACATCATATGAGTAATAGGGACGGGCTCGTTAATACTAGGTATTGCTTACTGGGGGGGGAGTGAGCAGTATATGATAATCGGTGGTAGCATATGAGGCATTTTAATCGAACACATCTGGAGGTCTGACTAATACTCTGATATCAGTAGAACGGGACTCTATCATAATCACGCGTAGAATAACATGTGAGCTACTCCATGGCGCTCGGATATCTGTCACTAATGGATCAATAGGCGAGAACAGCAGAGCAGAGGGCCGAAAAGGGGGCAGAAAAGCGAAACCCCAAAAAAGACACCACACCCCCCGCGGGGAAAATATCACTCACACACACACACAGAAAGGAGGAGGGGGCCACCAACAACACATACCAGGAGGGGCGCTAATGCTCGATGGATAGCTGACTTGGGAGCTGTGACTACCATATAACGGGCGACTATACGCGTGATAAGGGCGGTACTGTGGATCCATGCTTAGACCAGGAGGGCATACTATCACTCTACTGGAGAACGGGGACGTGGAGACTATTGGATAAAACGCACAAGGATTGCCTCACTAATAAACATCTAGGAGGTCTGTACGTGGCACCGGTAGACCACATGAGGGACTAGCATAAATACGGCATCCAGGAGAAGAACATGCATTACACTAATGGGCTGAGCGGAAGTGAAGGACCACAGGAGTGACAGACGATGTAACGGGGCTGGGATGAGAGCAGGTCAATATCGGAGGCATGGGAAAAGGAGCCTATGTGCGGGTTGCACTGAAGACATCGTGAAAGATAATCGGTAACGGGTGAGAATGCTTCATAAGTACACTATACAGTGTGCGACGAGGAGAGCGAAATGATAAAGCGCGACCGGGGATCTTATGAGACAGAAGCATGGTGCAAGAGTCGCAGGACTAGACGGTGGTGCAGAAGATATCAAGGACTTGGCGCTGAAATGGCCGAGGTTACAGAGCGACAGGGCAACGAGCAAAGCTAGAAGGACAGGAAGTGTACATATGAATCGTTGGGAGGTGACTCCAGCGGCTCACGCGAGCTACTATACTCTATGATATCTTGTACTTGGATCTTTGTATACCATTTGGATGTGCTACGAGACGCATGAGGATTCGACGTGGGGATCTTGCTAGACCATGATTGCTACTTGATCCCTATGGAATCTGACTGGACTGGGTATACCATTTGTACTATACTCTAGATACTGTACTTGGACTTCTATACCATTATTGTACTATACTCTATGATATCTGTACGTGGATCTTGTGATTACCATTATTGCGACTATACTCTATGATACTGTACTGGATTTTATACCATTATGGCTTTACTATACTCTATGATATCTGTACATGGATCTTTATACCATTATTGCTACTATACTCTATGATTTGTACTTGGATCTTCTATCACCATTATTGTACTATACTCTATGATATCTGTACTTGGATCTTATACCATTATTGCTACTATACTCTATGATATCTGTACTGGATCTTTTATACCATTATTGCTACTATACTCTATGATATCTGTACTTGGATCTTTTATACCATTATTGCTACTATACTCTATGCTGGAATTACAAACTGGAGATAATTAGGGATATATGGTGAGGTTTACATTGTTTTACTGGTGTTATAATCGGTCAGAAAATGTTTAACTGAGACCTGTGCATCAAGGAGCACCTATGTTAGTGCTATTATAGATTAACCTGGTTGAGCGTCCTTTACGATTTTGTGCGAGAACCGTGCACTATTACCATATAGTCAATGGTGCGCCAAAGCCATACTTCAAAATGTTTTCAACAAACACCTTACGGTATATTACAAACACCTGTTTATTTATATTCTTATGTAACATAGCAATTGCCTGTGAAAGGTAAAGTAAATCATCTATGAGCACATCTGTGTATGGCCAAAACACAATACAGGTCTCATTCCTGCCTTAAAGGGGAAGTTCAGCACAAATACATATGCTTTAAGAAAAGACCACAATCTCCAATCCAGTGATTTATTTTGGTTAACATAAATTTATTTATACCAAATGTTCTCTAAAAATTTTAAAATCAGTGTTTTCCTTCAAGTTTTACTCCTTCCCCAACACGGTAGATACAATGTATGGAAAAATTCCTCTGTCTTCTACTTGATCGTGTCTGAGCTCACTGAGCTTTGGGGGGGGCTATAACTCTGGGTTTTCTGCATGGTGTACCTCTGATTACATAGAAAGACAATGAAAATTCTGTGCATCACAATTTCATGCAAAACAGACCCAAATGCAGAGAGAAACTGGTTCACATTGGTTTTACATGAAATGCGTTCCAGTTTTTGTTATAGCGACGCTCGGTGAAGACACCCATTATATTTCATGTGTTTTTACAATGACTTCCCTTACATGTCCCAAATGACTGTTTTATTTCTATCAAATGCATTAAAACCATAATAGTTATAATTTATAATCCCCTAACAGATAATCACATAATTACCAACAAATTATCAAAGACCCCCCAATCTCCTTTATAGATGGAGTTTACATCGTCCATATTAATATCTTTCCATGGCCCCGAGGATGAACATTCTGCATCGTGTAGGGAAATAAACCAGTAATCAGAATAATTCAATGGAAATAACATTGGTTTTATAGCACAGAGAATTATAGATATGCTCGCCTTTCGTTCCTCTAGATCTCCCAAAAATACTAGTCTGTGTAAATTCGTAGCTAAATAGATGGGTTTTCCACAAACCTATAACATACACCCCACTTCACATTTCAGTAGTGTATTTTAAGGCCCAGCTAAGCGCAGAGCGATAACGGTTGTGCAGTGAGATAAGTGTTTACTAATTGTAACAGGGACCCGTAGCTAGAGAATTCTCTCTCAGTGATAATCTACCATCATTTAACAGCCCTGGACTATGTGTTTCCCCAGGAGACACCTCTGAGAGCGATAGTTCAGACGGTAACCACTCACATAGGAATGATTAGGATTATAAATACTTTACACACCACATATATAATATCTTAGTATTATTATTATATAAATACTTACACACTCACATATACATTATTATTAGTATATACAGTAAATACTTACACACTCACATATACATTATTATTATTATGATATATATACTTAACACGCCCCTCACATAATTACATTATTAATTATTATTATATAAATACTTACACACTCACATATACATTATTATTATTATTATTATTATTATTATTATTATTATATAAATACTTGCACATTCACATATACATTATTATTATATAAATACTAACACACTCACATATACATTATTATTATATATATACTTACACACTCACATATATAATATTATTATTATATAAATACTTACACACTCATATATACATTATTATTAGTACCGTATATACTTGAGTATAAGTCGACTCGAGTATAAGTCGAGGTACCCATTTTTACCTCAAAAATGAGTAAAACCAATTGACTCGAGTATAAGTCGAGGGTAGAGTCTCCCCTCCAGCCCCAGGTCCAGCCCCAGGAATAAAACCATCTTCTCACCCTGCCACTACACTACACTACTACAGTACACTACACTACTCCCTGCACCCATCTTCTCACCCTGCCACTACACTACACGACTACTTAATGCCGTACCTTTGCAGGAGAGTCGGGCCCCCGACATCTTGATGGAGGAATCCGGCTGCCGCAGATGGAGGAATCCGTCTGCCGCGTCCTGATGGTCGCATCCACTGACCGTCACGACTCGGCGCCGGTCTAATTTCCCGGCGCCGAGTCGTAACGTCAGTGATGCGACCATCAGTGGACGCGGCGGCCGGATTCCTTCACCAGTAAGTGACTGACTCGAGTATAAGTCGAGGTTCAGTTTTCAGGCTGTTTTCACAGCCTGAAAACCTCGACTTATACTCGAGTATATACGTATATATACAGTAAATACTTACACACTCACATATACTTATTACTACTATTATATATATATATATATATATATTATTATATATATATACTACTTGCACCTCACATATACATTATGATATATATACGTACACACTCACATATACATTATTATTATTATTATTATTATTATTATATAAATACTTGCACATTCACATATACATTATATAAATACTAACACACTCACATATACATTATATATATATATATATATATATACTTGCACACTCACATATACATTATTATTATATAAATACTTACACACTCACATATACATTATATATATATATATATATATATATATATATATATATATATATATATACTTGCACACTCACATATACATTATTATTATATAAATACTTACACACTCACATATACATAATATATATATATATATATATATATACTTGCACACTCACATATACATTATTATTATATAAATACTTACACTCCCATATACATTATTATTATTAATATTATTATTATAAACATACACAATCACATATACATTATTATTATATAAATACTTACACACTCACATATACATTATTATTATATATATACTTACACATTCACATCTGTATTATTATTAAATACTTACAAACTCACATCTATATTATTATTATATAAATACACACTCACATCCATATTATTATTAAATACACTCACATCTATATTATTATTATATAAATACTTACACACTCACATCTATATTATTATATAAATACTTACACACTCACATCTATATTATATAAATACTTACACACTCACATCCATATTATTAAATAAATACTTACACACTCACATCTATATTATTATATTAAATTATACTTACACCCTCACATAGTAATTAAGGTTGAATAAAGACACACATCCATCAAGTCCAACCCATTCACCTTTTTTTTTTCTCCAACCCTACCTAACAGTTGATCCAGAGGAAGGCAAAAAACCCCAGCTAAAAAGGGGGGAAAATTCCTTCCTGACTCCAAACAGCAATTGGAAAGTATCCCTGGATCAACCAGATCTATATGTATTAATACCAGTAATTCTCAATATTTTTTAGTTTTAGAAACTTATCCAGGCCTTTTTTAAAGTTATTCAATGAACTTGCCATTACCACATCTGCTGGAAGACAGTTCCACAGTTTCACCGTTCTCACTGTAAAGAAACCTCTCCTAATCTGAAAATGAAACTTCTTTTCTTCCAACCTTAAAGGATGTCCACGAGTCCTCTGATATGACCTATTAGTGAACAATGCACCAGAGAGTTCACTGTATGGGCCATTAATATATTTGTATAAGGTTATCATGTCCCCACGCAAACGTCGCTTCTCCAATGTAAACAGCCCTAACTTGTCTAATCTGCCTGCATATTCAAGCCCCTCCATTCCCCTTATTAATTTAGTTGCCCTTCTCTGAACTGCCTCAATTTCCAAGATGTCCCTTTTGTATATGGGATTCCAAAACTGCACCGCATATTCCAAATGAGGCCTTACCAGTGCCTTGTAAAGAGGGAGAATAATATTTTTCTCCCTTGAATCTATTCCCCTCTTTATACAAGACAATATCTTGCTAGCTCTAGCTGTTGCTACCTGGCATTGTTTGCTATAGCTAAGTCTGTTATCTACCAGAACCCCAAAATCTTTTTCCATTACAGATGCACTTAACACAGAGTTATGTATGGTGTAGGGGGCACAGGGATTATTAAATCCCAAATGCATCACCTTACATTTATCTACATTGAATCTCATCTGCCATTCTGCTGCCCATTTTGATAATCTAGGTCTGCTTGCAGCACTTGCACATCATTGGAAGTTTCCAAAGCTCTGCATAGTTTAGTGTCATCAGCAAACACAGAGACCTTGCTCTCAATGCCCCCTTCTAAGTCATTTATAAACAGATTAAACAGAAGCGGCCCCAGTACAGAACCCTGAGGAACTCCGCTTAGAACTTTAGCCCACATAGATGTAGCTCCATTAACCACCACTCTCTGTTTGCGGTCCAATAACCAGTTCTCTATCCATGAACAAATGTTTTCTTCAAGGCCAACAGTCCTCAGTTTATACATTAGTCGCCTATGTGGCACAGTATCAAAAGCTTTTGCAAATTCCAAATATACCACATCCACAGCTGTGCCTGAGTCCAACTTCTTACTCACTTCTTCATAACAACCAATTAAATTTGTCTGACATGATCTATTTCCCATAAATCCATGCTGACTACTACTAATAAGATGATCTCTGGAGACAAAGTCAAGGATATGATCCCTTAACAAAGTTTCCATCACCTTCCCTACCACTGATGTTAGGCTTACAGGTCTATAGTTACCAGGCTGGGAATGACTACCTTTTTTGAATATTGGTATTACATTGGCTTTTTTCCAATCCAGCGGCACATCCCCAGACAAAAGCAAATCTGAAAATATGAGAAACAGTGGTCTAGCTAGAACTGAACTAAGCTCTTTTAAAATCCTAGGATGCAATCCATCTGGTCCTGGCACTTTATTGATATTAACTTTGTCTAATTGTTTCCGTACCATATCCTCTGTTATCCAATGTTATCTTCATTTCCTCCCTGCACATTGTTACAATCCCTACTGTAAGGATTCTCAACAGTAAAAACCGATGTAAAAAAACGGTTTAGCAGATTAGCCTTTTCGGCATCCTCTACAACCACCTCAGCTCCATTATTTAATGATCCCACATTCTCAGTCCTCATCTTTTTACCATTTATATACTTAAAAAACATTTTGGGGTTGGACTTGCTTTGTTCGGCAATCCGTATTTCATTTTCTATTTTAGAGAGTTTAATTGCTTCTTGCACTCTTTTATTACAACTTTTGAAGTCCCTGTAAGCCTTGTTCTGTGCCTTCTGCTTCAAATTTTAAAAGCCCTTTTTTTTTTTTTCCATTTCCCTTTTTACCTGAGCATTAAGCCATGCAGGAGTGGACCAAATTTTTTTTACACTTGTTACCTAAAGGTACCGATTTGGAAATGTAATAAAATGTAATCTATATTATTAAAAAATACTTATACACTAACATCTATATTATTATTAAATACTTACACACGCATATCTATATTATTATTATTATTATTATATAAATACTAACACACTCAGGCCCCTCTATGTGTGTTTCGATAAGTTCTAATTCTGTAATGCATGCGTCACATTTTAGTCCGTTTTTGTCAAAATAAATTTGTCACACTTAATACAAGTCTATGGAAGCACATAGAAAGGCAGAAACAATTTAACATGATGTGCAATTTTCGTTTTACCCAAAATACCCTGCGAATCACAAGTGCAAAAACGTGTGTAAAAGCGCACAGAAATGAACCTCGGCCTAACACACATAGCTGTACCTCAACTCTCTGCTATATAGAGTATAGTATAGTACAGTATAGTACAGTACAGTACAGTACAGTATAGTACAGAACAGTATAGTACAGTATAGTATAGTACAGTACAGTACAATACAGTATAGTACAGCCATATATATAGTATAGTATAGCCATGTACAGTATAGTACAGTACAGTAATAGTCGTACGAACATATAGTAGTACATGATAGTATACAGTACAGTACAGTATAGTACAGAACAGTATAGTACAGTATAGTATAGTACAGTACATTACAATACAGTATAGTACAGTATAGTATAGCCATATATTAGTAATAGTAATAGCCATGTACAGTATAGTACAGTACAGTATAGCAGTACAGTATAGTACAGTACAGTAATATACAGCAGTATAGTATAGTAACAGTATAGTATAGTACAGTATAGTATAATACAGTATAGTATACCATATATATATTAGTACAGCCTATGTACAGTATAGTACAGTACATATAGTACAGAACAGTATAGTACAGATAGTGCAGTATAGTATAGTACAGTATAGTACAGTATAGCCATATATATAGTATAGTATAGCCATGTACAGTATAGTACAGTATAGTATAGTAAAGTATAGTACAGTACAGTACAGTATAGGATAGTACTGTATAGGATAGTACAGCATAGTATTTGAGGTTGAATAAAGACATATGTCCATCCAGTCCGACCCATCTAGCAATATCCTCATTTCCTGCCTAACTGTTGATCCAGAGGAAGGCAAAAAAAAACCTCACCAAACTCTACTTATGTATCATCCCATAACTTGTAACATTCCTTGTTTGTAAACCTCATCCAGCTTTTTATAAACTGACCAATGAACCTGCCATAACAACGTCCACTGGAAGACAGTTCCATAGATTTACCGTTCTCAACAGTGACAAACCCTTTCCCAACTCTACTTTATGTATCAATACCTAACTTGTAACATCCTTGTTTGTAGAAACTCATCCAGCTTTTTATAAACTGACCAATGAACCTGCCATTACAACGTCCACTGGAAACGTTCCATACTTTACCGTTCTCAAAGTGACAAACCCTTTCCCAACTCACTTTATGTATCAATACCAGTAACTTGTAACATTCCTTGTTTGTAAAACTATCATCCGCTTTTTATTAAACTGACCAATGAACCTGCCATTACAACGTCCACTGGAAGACAGTTCCATAGCTTTACCGTTCTCACAGTGACAAACCCTTTCCCAACTCTACTTTATGTATCAATACCAGTAACTTGTAACATTCCTTGTTTGTAGAAACTCATCCAGCTTTTTATTAAACTGACCAATGAACCTGCCATTACAACGTCCACTGGAAGACAGTCCATAGCTTTACCGTTTCTCACAGTGACAAACCCTTTCCCACCTCTACTTTATGTATCAATCCCAGTAACTTGTAACATTCCCTTGTTTTCTAGAACTCATTCAGCTTTTTTATTAAACTGACCAATGAACCTGCCATAAACAACATCCACTGGAAGACAGTTCCATAGCTTTACCGTTCTCACAGTGACAAACCCTTTCCCAACTCTACTTTATGTATCAATACCAGTAACTTGTAACTTCCTTGTTTGTAAAACTCATCCAGCTTTTTATTAAACTGACCAATGAACCTGCCATAACAACGTCCATTGGAAGACAGTTCCATAGCTTTACCTTTCTCACAGTGACACCCTTTCCCAACTCTACTGTATGTATCAATACCAGTAACTTAACATTCCTTGTTTGTAGAAACTCATCCAGCTTTTTATTAAACTGACCAATGAACCTGCCATAACACTCCACGAAGACAGTTCCATAGCTTTACCGTTCTCACAGTGACAAACCCTTTCCCAACTCTACTTTATGTATCAATATCAGTACTTGTAACTTCCTTGTTTGTAGAAACTCATCCAGCTTTTTATTAAACTGACCAATGAACCTGCCATACCAACGTCCATTGGAAGACAGTTCCATAGCTTACCGTTCTCACAGTGACAAACCCTTTCCCAACTCTACTTTATGTATCATCCCAGTAACTTGTAACACTTCCTTGTTTGTAGAACCTCATCCAGCTTTTTATTAAACTGACCAATGAACTGCCATAACAACGTCCATTGGAAGACAGTTCCATAGCTTTACCTTCTCACAGTGACAAACCCTTCCCCAACTCTACTTTATGTATCAATACCAGTAACTTGTAACATTCCTTGTTTTGTAGAAACTCACCAGCTTTTTATTAAACTATCCAATGAACCTGAAATAACAACGTCCACTGGAAGACAGTTCCATAGCTTTACCGTTCTCACAGTGACAAACCCTTTTCCAACTCACTTTATGTATCAATACCAGTAACTTGTAACATTCCTTGTTTGTAGAAACTCATCCAGCTTTTTATTAAACTGACCAATGAACCTGCCATAACAACGTCCACTGGAAGACAGTTCCATAGCTTTACCGTTCTCACAGTGACAACACTTTTCCAACTCTACTTTATGTCAATACCAGTAACTGTAACATTCCTTGTTTGTAGAAACTCATCCACTTTTATTAAAACTGACCAATGAACCTGCCATAACAACGTCCACTGGAAGACATTTCTATAGCTTTACCTTTTCTCACAGTGACAAACCCTTTTCCAACTCTACTTTATGTATCAATCCCAGTAACTTGTAACATTCCTTGTTTTAGAAACTCATCCATCTTTTTATTAAACTGACCAATGAACCTGCCATAACAACGTCCACTGGAGACAGTTTCCATACTTAACCTTTCTCACAGTGACAAACCCTTTCCCAACTCTACTTTATGTATTAATACCAGTAACTTGTAACATTCCTTGTTTTAGAAACTCTTCCAGCTTTTTATTAAACTGACCATGAACCTGCCTAACAACGTCCACTGGAAGACAGTTCCATAGCTTTACCGGTTCCAAACTGACAACCCTTTCCCAACTCTACTTTATGTATCAATCCCAGTACTTGTAACATTCCTGTTTGTAGAAACTCATCCAGCTTTTTTTAAACTGACCAATGAACTTGCCATAACAACGTCCACTGGAAGACAGTTCCATAGCTTTAACCGTTCTCACAGTGACAAACCCTTTCCCAACTTACTTTATGTACCAATACCAGTAACTTGTAACATTCCTTGTTTGTAGAACTCATCCAGCTTTTTATTAAACTGACCAATGAACCTGCCATAACAACGTCCACTGGAAGACAGTTCCATAGCTTTACCGTTCTCACAGTGACAAACCCTTTCCCAACTTGAAGCCTAAACCTTTTTTCTTCCAGTCTTAAGGGATGTCCACGTGTCCTCTGACATGTTCTATTGGTGAACAATGCCCCAGATAGTTTATTGTATGGCCCGTTAATGTATTTATACACAGTAATCATATCCCCACGCAAGTGCCTTTCTCCAGCGTACATAATTGTAACTTTTCCAGTCTCTCTTCATATTCAAGCTCCCCCAATGAAAATAAATAAACCCCTGTACACTTGGCTAATGGGTTACTGAACCGTTCATTGTATCCGTCCAGGAGAACAAGGAACCTTTAAATGTCATAGTTGCGGAACTTGGCCAAAGCGCGATTTGTTGACCTTTATTGATCTTTCCATGAAATTACTTTACGTTGTTATTTCCTTTGTCAATCTCAGGGGGAGGGGAAACGTGAAAATTACGACCATCGCCACCTACGGACACATTAAGATAATCGCCATATTGAGGGGCCTATTTAAAAACAGTCGATGTCCAGTAAAATGGTATGTCTATAGAACTGCTATTAACCACGAACAAGGTTTCCCCTATTAAGTCTTTAAAGGAGAACTTAACTTAATTTATTTTATGATAGTATGAAAGCTTCAAACAGCCTTGTGAGCATGTGCACCTATTTCAAAATTGAATATTCAAGAATTAGCGATTTTCGGAATCCTGAACCCTCGGAGCAATATCAAATACTTTATAATACTTGACTTTAACTATTCAAAACTTATTGTATATTCGGTGCAGAAACTTGAAAATAGCTTCCGCAAGAAGTTCGTTTTTTTATAAGTTTTGGTGATATGTTCGTGTTCCCCAGACCATTGCCCAGGTCCCTGAGACATTAACACTAACTTACAATTACTATTTATACCTTAAATTTAATGGGAACTTTAGGATTTTTAAGTAGTGTCTAGTAACCCACAGCATCCAATGAGTAATGAGCTATTAGCACGAGAATGCAGAAGCCCTGATGGAACCAGCGTTTTGATTGGCTGTTTACATTTTCTAATCAAGAGTAAAATTTGAACAGAAAAACCTGGGGGGTAATCAGCCCATCCGCTCCGTCTTTCATCACTCTGGTTCTGTTGGGAAGGATTTGCCTTATCTGATTCTAATTCCTCTCGAACAGTCTCCCCTGTGTTCCGCAGAAATGAGAATTAAAGGGAAACTTGCACAGCAGACGAATAAAGGAAAATAGGGAACAATATTACAAGTTTCTAATAGGGGGAAGTTTAATTTCCAATACGTACTACACTGCTATACACTACTAGCCAAGCGTCTGAATACAAATTAAACCGGTACCAATGGGATTGGTCATTTTTGTAATGTGTGTGCCTGCCACACAAACTTTCACATCAGTCGTAGTGATTTGTCAGTCCTGAACGATCTCCCTGTAGTAAATGTACCTTTATATAGGTATAACAACTTTTAGGACTCTGTGTAGCCCCATCAATGAAAAATGACTCTTAAAGATTAGTACTATGTGTACCCATCTCTGCTAAGGGACCTCCATATAACAGCAAGTCAGGACCTCCTATACAGCGGGGTCAGGAACCGCCATATCCAGCAAGGGTCAGGGACCTTCATATAACAGCAAGGGGTCAGGGACCTCCATACTAACAGCAGGGGTCAGGGACCTCCATATAACAGCAAGGGGTCAGAACCTCCATATACAGCAGGGGTCAGGGACCTTCATATAACAGCAAGGGGTCAGGGACCTCCATAATAAACAGCAATGGGTCAGGGACCTCCATATAACAACAGGGGTCAGGGACCCCATATAACAGCAAGGTACGGGACCTCCATATAACAGCAGGGATCAGGGACCTCCATATACAGCAAGGGATCAGGGACCTCCATATAAACCAAGGGGTCAGGACCTCCATATAACAGCAGGGGTCAGGGACTCCATATAACAGCAAGGGTCAGGGACCTCCATATAAACAAGATGGTCAGGACCTTCATATAACAGCAAGGGTCAGGGACCTCCAATAACATCAAGGGGTCAGGAACCTTCATATAACACAAGGGTCAGGGACCTCCTATAACAGCAGGGGTCAGGGACCTCCCCATATAACACAAGGGGATCAGGGACCTCCATAAACCAGGGTCGGGACCTCATATAACGCAAGGATCAGGGACCTCTATATAACGCAAGGGGTCAGGGACCTCCAATATACAGCAAGGGGTCAGGGACCTCATATAACAGCAAGGGGTCCAGGGCCAATCCATATAACAGCAAGGGTTCAGGGACCTCCATATACAGCAGGGGTCAGGGACCTCCAATAACAGCAAAGGGATCAGGGACCTTCCTATAACAGCAAGGGTCAGGGACCTCCATATAACAGCAAGGGATCAGGGACCTCTATATACACAAGGGGGTCAGGGACCTCCATATAACAGCAAGGGGTCAGGGACCTCCATGATAACAGCAGGCGTGCAGGGACTCCATATACAGCAAGGGGTTCAGGGACCTCCATATAACAGCAAGGTGTCAGGGACCTCTATCTAACAACAAGGGGTCAGGGACCTCCATATAACAGCAAGGGGTCAGGGGCCTCCATATAACAGCAAGGGGTAAGGGACCTCCCTATATCAGCAAGGGGTAAGGGACCTTCATATAACAACAAGGGGTCAGGGACCTCCATATAACAGCAAGGGGTAAGGGACCTCCCTATATCAGCAAGGGGTAAGGGACCTCCATATTACAGCAAGGGGTCAGGGACCTCCATATAACAGCAAGGGGTCAGGGACCTCCATATTACAGCAAGGGGTCAGGGACCTCTATTTAACAACAAGGGGTCAGCGACCTCCAAATAACAGCAAGGTGTCAGGGATCTCTATCTAACAACAAGGGGTGAGGGAACTGTGGGTCAGGGACACCCACACTTCCTGTCTAACTGTTGATCCAGAGGAAGTCAAAAACAAAAACCCACCAGAAATATGAAGGGGGGGAAATTCCTTCCTGACAAGTGGCAAGGTCAGGGAATTCTATATAACATCAAATATTTTATTCACCCCTCTATAATACCAGTGTTCTTTTTTATCCAAGATGTTGACAGACATGATTGCTAAACTCATTCCCATTCCTCTATTAATAATAAATAATCCCCCCGCACTGCTCTGCAAATACAGGAACAAAATCTCCTTCTTATTAAACAAATAGTAAATACGTTGTTATTGGCATTTTAAACCATATGGCCACAGTTTAAATCAGGGTTTATACAGCGGCTCTGGTAAGTTAGGATAGCTGAACAAAGCATCACTAAGCCTAAACATTTTTTTAAGTATATCAATAGTAAGAAGATGAGGACTGAGAATGTGGCACCATTAATTAATGGGGATAAGTTAGTTACGGAGGATGGCGATAAAGCAAATGTCTTGAATAATTTTTCTTCCTCTGTATACACTATAGAAGATCCAAGTACAGATATCATAGAGTATAGTAGCAATAATGGTATAAAAGATTCAAGTTCACTTTGGTTAACCGAGGATATGGTACAGAAAGAACTAAATAAGGTTAATATTAATAAATCTGGACCGGATAAAATACATCCTCGGGTACTTAGGGAGCTAAGTTCAGTTTTATCTAGGCCATTGTTTCTTATTTTTGCTGATTCCCTCATGTCCGGTGGTGTGCCTCTGGATTGGAAAAAGGCTGATGTTATTCCAATATTCAAAAAGGGTCGTCGTTCACAGCCGGGTAATTACAGGCTTGTAAGTTTAACTTCAGTGGTGGGGAAGATCCTGGAAAGTTTAATAAGGGAACATGTTCTAGAGTATGTTTCAAGGACTGACATTATAAGTAGTAACCAGCATGGATTTAGGAGGAATAGATCTTGTCAAACTAACTTGCTTGGCTTTTATGAGGAAGTGAGTAGAAATTTAGACTCTGACATAGCAGTAGATGTAGTTTACTTGGATTTTACAAAGGTTTTTGATACAGTCCCCCATAGGAGACTAATCTATAAGCTAAGGTCTGGGGAGTCACATTTGTACATGGATAGAAAATTGGTTAATGAATAGGATGCAGAGAGTAGTTGTTAATGGGGCTTCATCATTATGGACTAAAGTGCTAAGTGGGGTGCCACAGGGTTCTGTGTTGGGGCCGCTTCTATTTAATCTATTTATTAATGATTTGGAAGTGGGTATTGTCAGCAAGGTTTCTGTGTTTGCTGACGACACAAACTTTGTCAACCATTAAAAACTACAGAGGATGTGCAATCGTTACAGGGGGATCTAGATAGATTGTCACATTGGGCTGCTAAGTGGCAGATGAAATTCAATGTTGATAAATGGAAGGTGATGCATTTTGGACTTAAAAATCCTTGTGCTGCTTATACTTATAAATGGCTCTGTGTTAAGTGAATCCCTGTGGAAAGGGATCTTGGAGTTTTGGTGGATAACAAACTTAAAGGTAGCAAGCAGTGCCAGGCGGCAACAGCCAGAGCCAGCATGGTATTGTCTTGTATAAGAGAGTATGGATTCAAGGGAGGAAATGTAATTCTCCCTCTTTACAAAGCATTGGTAAGGCCTCATTGGAATATGCAGTGCAATTTGGAATCCTTGTGTACAAAAAGGACACTTTGAAATGGAAAAGGGTTTCAGAGAAGGGCAACTAAATAATAAGGGGATTGGGGGAGCTTGAATATGAAGAGAGACTGGAAAAGTTACAATTATGTACGCTGGAGAAAAGCGCTTGTGCTGTGGGGATATGATAATGTGTATAAATACATTAACGGGCATACAATAAACTATCTGGGCATTGTTCACCAATAGAACATGTCAGAGGACACGTTTTCACTGTGAGAACGGTAAGCTATGGAACTGTCTTCCAGTGGACGTTTGTATGGCAGGTTCATTGGTCAGTTAATAAAAAGCTGGATGAGTTTCTACAAACAAGGAATGTTACAAGTTACTGGTATTGACATAAGTAGAGTTGGGAAAGGGTTTTGTCACTGTGAGAACGGTAAGCTATGGAACTGTCTCCAGTGGACGTTGTTATGGCAGGTTCATTGGTCAGTTTAAAAAAGTGGATGAGTTTCTACAAACAAGGAATGATGTTACAAGTTACTGGGATTGATACATAAAGTGAGTTGGGAAAGGGTTTGTCCACTGTGAGAACGGTAAAGCTATGGAACTGTCTTCCAGTGGACGTTGTTATGGCAGGTTCATTGGTAGTTTAATAAAAAGCTGGATGAGTTTCTACAAACAAGGAATGTTACAAGTTACGGGATTTGATACATAAAGTAGAGTTGGGAAAGGGTTTGTCACTGTGAGAACGGTGTAAAGCTATGGAACTGTCTTCCAGTGGACGTTGTTATAGCAGGTTCATTGGTCAGTTTAATAAAAGCTGGATGAGTTTCTACAAACAAGGAATGTTACCAGTACTGGTATTGATACATAAAGTAGAGTTGGGAAAGGGTTTGTCACAGTGAGAACGGTAAAGCTATGAGACTGTCTTCCAGTGGACGTTGTTATGGCAGGTTCATTGGTCAGTTAATAAAAAGCTGGATGAGTTTCTACAAACAAGGAAGTTACAAGTTATGGTATTGATACATAAAGTAGAGTGGGAAAGGGTAAGGTTTTCACTGTGAGAACGGTAAAGCTATGAACTGTCTTCCAGTGGACGTTGTTATGGCAGGTTCATTGGTCAGTTTATAAAAGCTGGATGAGTTTTACAAACAAGGAATGTTACAAGTTACTGGTATTGAACATAAAGTAGAGTGTGAAAGGGTTTGTCACTGTGAGAACGGTAAAGCTATGGAACTGTCTTCCAGTGGACGTTGTTATGGCAGGTTCATTGGTCAGTTTAATAAAAAGCTGGATGAGTTTCTACAAAAGGAATGTTACAAGTTACTGGGATTGATAATAAAGTAGAGTTGGGAAAGGTTTGTTCACTGTGAGAACGGTAAAGCTATGGAACTGTTCCAGTGGACGTTGTTATGGCAGGTTCATTGGTCAGTTTAATAAAAGTGGATGAGTTTCTACAAAAGGAATGTTACAAGTTACTGGATGATACATAAAGTAGAAGTTGGGAAAGGTTGTCACTGTGAGACGGTAAAGCTATGGAACTGTCTTCCAGTGGACGTTGTTATGGCAGGTTCATTGGTCAGTTTAATAAAAAGCTGGATGAGTTTCTACAAAAAGGATGTTACAATACTGGGATTGATACTAAAGTAGAGTTGGGAAAGGGTTTGTCACTGTGAGAACGGTTAAAGCATGGAACTGTCTTCAGTGGACGTTGTTATGGCAGGTTCATTGGTCAGTTTAATAAAAAGCTGGATGAGTTTCTACAAACAAGGAATGTTACAAGTTACTGGTATTGATACATAAAGTAGGTTGGGAAGGGTTTTTCACTGTGGAGAACGGTTAAAGCTATGGAACTGTCTTCCAGTGGACGTTGTTATGCAGGTTCATTGGTCAGTTTAATAAAAAGTGGATGAGTTCTACAAACAAGGAATGTTACAAGTTACTGGTATTGATACATAAAGTGAGTTGGGAAAGGGTTTGTCACTGTGAGAACGGAATAAAGCTATGGAACTGTTCCAGTGGACGTTGTTATAGCAGGTTATTGGTCAGTTTAATAAAAAGTGGATGAGTTTCTACAAACAAGGAAGGAGTTACAAGTTACTGGTATTGATACATAAGTAGAGTTGGAAAGGGTTTGTCACTGTGAGAACGGTAAAGCTATGGAACGTCTTCCAGTGGACGTTGTTATAGCAGGTTCATTGGTCAGTTTATAAAAAGCTGGATGAGTTTCTACAAACAAGGAATGTTACAAGTTACTGGGATTGATACATATAAGTAGAGTTGGGAAAGGGTTTCACTGGGAGAACGGGTAAAGCTATGGAAAATGTCTTCAGTGGACGTTGTTATGCAGGTTCATTGGTCAGTTTAATAAAAAGCTGGATGAGTTTCTACAAACAAGGAATGTTACAAGTTAATGGTATTGGTACATAAAGTAGAGTTTGGAAAGGGTTTGTCACGTGGAACGGTAAAGCTATGGAACTGTTCTCAGTGGACGTTTTTATGGCAGGTTCATTGTCAGTTTAATAAAAGCTGGATGAGTTCTACAAACAAGGAATGTTACAAGTTACTGGATTGATACAAAAAGTAGAGTTGGGAAAGGGTTTGTCAATGTGAGAACGGTAAAGCTATGGAACTGTCTTCCAGTGGACGTTGTTAGGCAGGTTCATTGGTCAGTTTAATAAAAAGCTGGATGAGTTTCTACAAACAAGGAATGTTTACAAGTTACTGGTATTGATACATAAAGTAGAGTTGGGAAAGGGTTGTCACTGTAGAAACTGTAAAGCTATGGAACTGTCTTCCAGTGGACGTTGTTAGGCAGGTTCATTGGTCAGTTTAATAAAAAGCTGGATGAGTTTTACAAACAAGGAAGTTACAAGTTACTGGTATTGATACAAAAGTAGAGTTGGGAAAGGGTTTGTCAATGTGAGAACGGTAAAGCTATGGAACGTCTTCAGTGGACGGTTCGTATAGCAGGTTCATTGGTCAGTTTAATAAAAAGCTGGATGGTTTTCTACAAACAAGGAATGTTACAAGTTACTGGGATTGATACATAAGTAGAGTTGGGACTACGGAAAGGGTTTGTCACTGTGAGAACGGTAAAGCTATGGAACTGTCTTCCAGTGGACGTTGTTATAGCAGGTTCATTGGTCAGTTTAATAAAAAGCTGGATGAGTTTCTACAAACAAGGAATGTTACAAGTTACTGGTATTGGTACATAAAGTAGAGTTTGGAAAGGGTTTGTCACTGTGAGAACGGTAAAGCTATGGAACTGTCTTCCAGTGGACGTTGTTATGGCAGGTTCATTGGTCAGTTTAATAAAAAGCTGTGTGTATATTCTTCACAGACTGGATGTTTGGTGGTATCCTGGAGCTTCTGTCGAAAAGATTTAAAAGATTTCAATTGATATGATCTGTCCTACTGGTGACATTCACTTAAGCTCTGCCATGTAAATATACTAATTGATCGAAATTCCCCTTAAAATCCTATTTAATGGACCCAAAAATGGGTTGTGCACGGTTAGTCTGTTAGATATCTTCGTTTCTAAGACAGACCGTGAAATGACAATATCGGGGATTGGATTGTAAGTAAAAAATCTGCTCGTGTGTGCTAACCAAACAATTTACAAATGATTAAAAGCACCGAATATTAACCAGAAATTCACCAAACCTAAAAGTTTTGTTTACAATAGAAAATGCAAAAGCACCTGTAAAAAAAATCTGTTTTTTGCCGAGCTTTGCGGAAGCCCTTGTACATCGTATACATTTATGGCTTGCGTTTCCGTAAAGAAATGCGTTCTGCGGTGCGTTATTTAAATAGACCGGATTGGGACGCAAACTGACGTATTGGAAGGCTATGTAATTACATTTGGGGAAATGCGTCTAGTGTAAAGGAGCATTGGTGGCATCGTACACCACTCCGACAGTGAATAAAAAACATGAAGGATTTAGCAAGCGAACGATCCATCACCTAACGCCTCCTAAACAACAAACACTGGCGATCTGTAAGTACCAGTTGTCTGGTGATAGATCGGTTGATTTTAGTCGTCCTTTAAGGAAACAGCTAATAGTCAGACCCATCAATCACAATGATTGACACACGGAAAGCGCAATTTACAGAAGATTCTACAGACTTTATATGTAAACACAGAAAGTAAAAATAATTGTAATAGTGTATGGGACTCGTCTGTTACAAAACTACATAAATATAGCAAATAATTTACATTTTAATTTATTGGAATCTATTGATTAATTAATTAACCTCCCCCCTCCCCCCAAAAAAAATCAGAGGGTACAAAGTTATTAATTAGCTGTATTAATTTCCAAACAGGGTCAATAGTATATTTTCTTAAAGGGGCATCATACTCCTGCAACGACTGAAAGCTACTAATGCAGTAAATGACAGCTCACAGGCTCCTCCCCACAGTCTGATTTCCCCTTAATTAACATATGCTTATCAGTATCATAGAATGGAAGGAGAGTCAGTGACTTTGACTTGGGGAGGAGCCACCAGAAAGTAGTCAGTTACTGAATAAGTATAGTGTTTATTTAAAATGTTCGAACTGTCCAAATAACTGCAGCAGCCTTGTGCAACATACTATATTTCAAAGGATTCACTGATCCACAGGGCCTGGGACTTGCATACATGCCATGGGTTCCAAGTGTGGCCAACTGGCTAATATGGCAAAATAATGTTAGTATGTATGGGTGCTTTCATACTGGTATCTATACACAGAAACACTGGAAACATGTTTTATTAAATTGCCCAAGACTGTAAACTATAATTCCTACCAAATATTATTATTTTGTACATCTGTTACCTGCTCCATTAGATATCTTTAAAAAAAATCTTACATTTCAGCTGTCCATCAAGTGCCTTATTACCATAAACTATTCTGCTGTGTGCAGTTTTACTGCAACTGCATGGTGAGTAATTCCTTCTCCCAGTGTTGCCTCATAGTGATTACTGAGCATGCTTGCCCTTACAGAAAGTCAGGTCTGATAAAGAGAGCATTGGTTAGTAGAGGGAGGGGGGATAGTTAGCCTGAGTAAAACAAGTACTGTATAGAAGGCAACATACACACCTCAAGTGTATTTAATAATAGACTAAGATGAGGAAAAGTGATTTTTTTCAGTATAGCTGAAATAATGGAATTTATTCTTGTGAAAATAGACATAAAAGACAGATAAAAAAGCTTTTACTGGGGAACACAAGGCACATTACCATGAAACACATTTATATACATAAGGTAGATCTTCCCACGCACATCTAATTGCTTTCTAGGGGAAGATATGATGACATAATAAGATGCGTATATGGAAAAGTTGTTTCTAGTCAGCCCATCTGGATAAAACAGGATAGTTTTACTGCAGACAAAGGGGATCACTGGTCTTGTATCTATTACAGGTTATGTGTCCAGGCAGGGATACTCCTCTGAAATTAGTCATGGTAACGTGGAGTTATTAGAAAGTTCAATCAGATTCCGCAAGGAAAAGAAGTGATGTCCCAAGAAAGAAGTGATGTCACGAAAAAGAAGTGATGTCACCAGGACAGCAGAAGGCTGCAGTAGATGAAGGTCAGGCTCCCTTCCCTTATAATAATAATTATTATTGGATGAAAGTAATATTAAATGGTCTATGGGTAATAGACTACCAACCCAATCCAAATATTTACTTTGCACTGGGCACATCTATGTGTATTAATAACCTGCTGTGTCCATTTTCCAATGGCTATTTATAGAGCTGTTATTTAATAATTGTGTACAATGAGATTGCCATGTGTATGGTTAGTTTTTCACAAGCAATTGGAAGGATAAGATCAATGTTCTGTCTATGGAGACTACAAGCACCAGTGAACAAGGGTCTCTCAATGCTGTAAGAAAGGATAAGAGCCTTAAGGGTAATGAACTCGGATAACAAGAACAGCAAAGAAGTTTAATTTGTATCGAAATTTGCTCCCAGGACACAACGGAGATAATATGAACACAGCAGCTCCAACGAGATACACGGATATAACGAGATAACTATAGAAATGTATCGAGCAATAGGAGGAGAACGCTTGTATGGAGTAAGATGGCAGGTGACCATGGAAACTTGGAATGAACTCTCCAGAGCATAAAGATGGGTATGGCAGCTCCCACCTGTAGCGCACAGTAGCAAACAATACAGGAATAACAAAAGTCCGATTGTTCGGGGCATTTGAAAAGCGTCTGTTTCCCATTATGGATGCTGTATAGGTCACTGTACGATGCAAAAACACTTTATACATTTAGTGAACCTTGATTTCCACAGAACACAAAGAATTTCCACAGCCAGAGACACATAAAGGGGTAACGACACTTTAAAGCCAAAGAAAACCTGAGGATGAAATAGAAATTCAATGCGGAGGTTGCCAAGCTGATTCTCCTAATTGTGTCAACTAAAAATGCAACTTTACAACCGAGCTGAACTTTAAAAGGAAATCAAGGTACGCGGACCCCAATCTGAGAGCTGAATACTAGAGACGTCTGTGAATGAAAACGATTCATTGTAACCAACAGGACACATGGTTTAGAAGTGATTTCTTTGAAGGGAAAGTTCAGTATTTCATTGAAGTGTTTTTTGTAATTGGCTCCTGGGTTCCGTTTTTATCTTTTGTATAAATAAACCTCAATGGAGCGCACAGCAAATGTGTAATGAATGACTGATCTATCACTTATCTTTCTATGTAATCCCTAACCAAAAATACACAGCACAATCTTACACAAATCCCAGCAGTCACCCTAGCTCAGTGATCTGCCTCCTCTTCAAGCTCTCCAAGCTTTTTAAGGGAATAGCATTCAGTCATTGGCTGTGATGTCACCACATGACTGACAGACGCTATCTGAAAGAACCAGGATGCAGAGAGAGAGGTAACAGAATATCACTCAAAATCGGGTTAGTCTTACATCTCTCAGTTCACTATTGGAGTTTTGGGGGTGATTTACCTACAGTATATACAATTGTTTATTTGAGGTGTGAGCTTGCACTTTCATTTTTACCCTCTTGCTTGTGGTCCAGTCCCCTGCAGAGATCTCCCATGGCTATAAACTGACCTACGTGGATAATTTAGTAACCAGTTAACCTTCATTGGATCACCCAGCACCTTCTCTGATCATTGAGAAGCCTGTAATTCATTTCCAGGACTATAAATGGGCCCATCCACATGAAGGCTTAAGGATAACTGTGGTCTCCATACGCCATACATGCGCTCTAATGTTAGAGAGCTCACAGTCGACCATTCGTTCTGTGTATCGGTTGAACGGGGAGATGAATGCATAGGTTCCCGGCTGGCCGCATATGAAGTCTGGCCGTTTATTTGGACGAATGGGTGATCAGAAGCGTTGGAAAATCATGCCAATTGTGCCATCCTCTATAGACCGCACACTCAGTTGTGGCTACTTTTGCCATGACCGACAGTCCTTAGTCCTGACTAACTAGTCGGAAGTGTTAAATGGCCAGTCGGGGCAAAGCATGTTATGGACCTTAACAGACCTGCAACGATTTCCTGTCCATTCCTCTACCTATGACCACCTTAGGGACCAAAAATAAATCATTTTCAATAAAAGTCACTTACAGAAACCAATGTCCAGACTACTCTCCCTCTCTAGAACAGTGACAATGTCCAGACTACTCTCCCTCTCTAGAACAGTGACAATGTCCAGACTACTCTCCCTCTAAGAACGTGACCAATTCCAGACTACTCTCCCTCTCTAGAACCAGTGACAATGTCCCAGACTACTCTCTCTATAGAACAGTGACAATGTCCCAGACTACTCCTCTCCCTCTCTAGAACAGTGACAATGTCCAGACTACTCTCCCTCTCTAGAACAGTGACAATGTCCAGACTACTCTCCCTCTCTAGAACAGTGACAATGTCCAGACTACTCTCCCTCTATAGAACAGTGACAATGTCCAGACTACTCTCCTCTCTAGAACAGTGACAATGTCCAGACTACTCTCCCTCTCCTAGAACAGTGACAATGTCCAGACTACTCTCCCTCTTAGAACATGACAATGTCCAGACAAAACTCCCACATACTCTCCTCTCTAGAACAATGACAATGTTCAGACTGCTCTCCCTCTCTAGAACAATGACAACGTCCAGACTACTCTCCGTCTCTAGAACAATGACAACGTCCAGACTACTCTCCCTCTCTAGAACAATGACAATGTACAGACTACTCTCCGTCTCTAGAACAATGACAACGTCCAGACTACTCTCCCTCTATAGAACAGTGACAATGTCCAGACTGCTCTCCCCCATAAACATGACACGTCCAGACTCTCTCCTCCGTCTCTAGAACAGTGACAATGTTTCAGACTGCCTCCCTCTATAGAACATGACAATGTCCAGACTAACTCTCCCTCTATAAACAGTGACAATGTCCAGACTACTCTCCCTCTATGACTGCAATGTCCAGACTACTCTCCCTCTATAGACAGTGACAATGTCCAGACTACTCTCCGTCTCTAGAACAATGACAACGTCCAGACTACTCTCCCTCTATAGAACAGTGACAATGTCCAGACTACTCTCCCGTCTCTAGAACAATGACAACGTCCAGACTACTCTCCCTCTCTAGAACAATGACAATGTCCAGACTGCTCTCCCTCTATAGAACTGACAATGTCCAGACTACTCTCCGTCTCTAGAACAATGACAACGTCCAGACTACTCTCCCTCTATAGAACAGTGACAATGTCCAGACTACTCTCTTCTCTAGAACAATGACAACGTCCAGACTACTCTCCCTCTCTAGAACAATGACAATGTACAGACTACTCTCCATCTCTAGAACAATGACAACGTCCAGACTACTCTCCCTCTATAGAACAGTGACAATGTCCAGACTACTCTCCGTCTCTAGAACAAGACAAGCGTCCAGACTACTCTCCGTATCTAGAACAATGACAACGTCCAGACTACTCTCCCTCTATAGAACAATGACAACGTCCAGACTACTCTCCCTCTATAGAACAGTGACAATGTCCACACTACTCTCCCTCTCTAGAACAGTGACAATGTACAGACTACTCTCCGTCTCTAGAACAATGACAACGTCCAGACTACTCTCCCTCTATAGAACAATGACAACGTCCAGACTACTCTCCGTCTCTAGAACAGTGACAATGTCCAACTGCGTCTCCCCTCTATAGAACAGTGACAATGTCCATCTACTCCGCTCGTCTCTAGAACAATGACAACGTCCAGACTACTCTCCGTCTCTAGAACAGTGACAATGTCCAGACTGCTCTCCCTCTATAGAACAGTGACATGTCACTGACTCTCTCTCCGTCTCTAGAACAATGACAACGTCCAGAACTAACCCCTCTATAGAACACGTGACATGTCCAGGCTACCTCTCCGTCTCCTAGAACAATGACAACGTCCAGACTACTCTCCCTCTCTAGACACTGACAAATTGTACAGACTACTCTCCGTCTCTAGAAACAATAACAGTCCAGACTACTCTCCCTCTCATAGAACGATGACATGTCCAGACTACTCTCCGTCTCTAGAACAATGACAACGTCCAGACTACTCTCCGTCTCTAGAACAATGACACGTCAACTACTCTCCCTCTATAGAAACAATGACAACGTCCAGATACCCTCCCTCTATAGACAGTGACAATGTCCCAGACTACTCTCCCTCTCTAAGAACCAATGACAATGTACAGACTACTCTCCGTCTCTAGAACAATGACAACGTCCGACTACTCTCCCTCTATAAGAACAATGACAACGTCCCACTACTCTCCGCTTAGAACAGTGACAATGTCCAACTGCTCTCCCGCTATAAACAGTGACATGTCCAGACTACTCTCCGTCTCTAAAATAGACAACGTCCAGACTACTCTCCCTCTATAGACAGTGACAATGTCCAGACTGCTCTCCCTCTATAAACAGTGACATGTCCAGACTACTCTCCGTCTCATAACAATGACAACGTCCAGACTACTCTCCCTCTATAGAACAGTGACAATGTCCAGACTACTCTCCCTCTATAGAACAGTTGACAATGTCCAGACTACTCTCCCTCTATAGAACAGTGACAATGTCCAGACTACTCTCCCTCTATAGACATGACATGTCCAGACTCTCTCCCCTCTGGAACAATGACAAAGTCCATCCTTCTCTCTCTCTAGAAACATTGACAATGTCCAGACTACTCTCTCCTCTCTAGAACAATGACAATGTCCAGACTACCTCCCTCTCTAGAACAATGACAATGTCCAGACTACTCTCCTCTCTATAGAACAGTGACAATGTCCATAACTACTCTCCCTCTATAGAAACAGTGACAATGTTCCGACTAACTCTCCCTCTATAGAACAGTGACAATGTCCAGACTACTCTCCCTCTCTGGAACAATGACAAAGTCCGACTACTCCTCTCTCTCTAAACATGACAATGTTCCAGCTACTCTCCCTCTCTAGAACAATGACAATGTCCAGACTACTCTCCCTCTCTGAACAATGACAAAGTCCAGACTACTCTCCCTCTCTAGAACATTGACAATGTCCAGACTACTCTCCCTCTCTAGAACATAGACAATGTCCAGACTGCTCTCCCTCTCTAGAACAATGACAATGTCCAGACTGCTCTCCCTCTCTAGAACAATGACAATGTCCAGACTACTCTCCCTCTCTAGAACAATGACAATGTCCAGACTACTCTCCCTCTCTAGAACAATGACAATATCCAACTGCTCTCCCTCTCTGGAACAATTACAAGTCCAGACACTCTCCCTCTCAAGAACATTGACAATGTCCAGACTACTCCCTCTCTAGACATAGCAATGTCCGACTACTCTCCCTCTCTAGAACATACAATGTCCAGACTACTCTCCCTCTCTAGAACATAGACAATGTCCAGACTACTCTCCCTCTCTATAACAAGTGACAATTTCCAGACTACTCTCCCTCTCTAGAACAATGACAATGTCCAACTACTGCTCTCTCCTCTCTAGAACAATGATAATGTCCCATACTGCTCTCCTCTCTGTTGAACAATGACAAAGTCCAGACTACTCTCCCTCTCTAGAATACAATTGACAATGTCCAGACTACTACTCCTCCCTCTCTAGAAAATGACAATGTCCAGACTACTTTACTCTCCCGCATCTATGAGTCAATGACAATGCCACTACTCTCCCTCTCTAGAACATCGACAATTCAGACTGGCTCTCCCTCTCGGGAACAATGACAAGTCCAGACTACTCTCCCTCTCTAGAACACATGACATTGTCCAGACTACTCTCCCTCTCTAGAACATAGACAATGTCCAGACTACTCCTCCCTCTCTCAAACAGAATGACAATGTCCAAACTCTCTCCTCTCTAGAACAGACAATGTCCAGACTACTCTCCCTCTCTAGAACAGATGACAAGTCCAGCTACTCTCCCTCTACTAGAACAGTACAATGTCCAGACTACTCTCCCTCTCTAGAACAATGACAATGTCCAGACTCCTCCCTCTCTCTAGGCATACTCCAACTCTCTCTAAACATTACAATGTCCAGACTACCTCTCCCGCTCCAGAACAATGACAATGTCCGACTACTCTCACCTCTTTCAGAACAATGACAATGTCCAGACCTACTCTCCCTCTCTAGAACAAAGACAATGTCAACCTCTCCCTCTCTTCTCTAGAACAATGACAATGGTCCACATACTTCTCCCTCTCTAGAAACAATGACAATGTCCAGACTGCTCTCCTCTCTAGAACACTGATATTGATTTGGGTTCACTGTCCTGTCCTTCTTGAATAGAATAATAAAACCTCAACACT
>JAACNH010000312.1:51800-68894 GCA_019447015.1 Hymenochirus boettgeri
CTCTCCCTCTCTAGAACAATGACAATGTCCAGACTACTCTCCCTCTCTAGAACAATGACAATGTCCAGACTACTCTCCCTCTCTAGAACAATGACAATGTTTTTTTTTTTCCATCCAGCGGCACATCCCCCAGACAAAAGCAAATCTGAAAATATGATAACATTGGTCTAAGCAGAACTGAACTAAGCTCTTTTAAAATCCTAGGATGGCAACTTCCATCTGTTCTGGCACTTTATTGAATTACTTTGTCTATTGTTTCCCGTAACCATAATCCTCTGTTATCCAATTTTTATCTTCATTCCCCTTCCTCCCTGCACATTGTTACCATCCCTACTACGGTAATGATTCTCACAGTACAAACCGCTGTAAAAAAACGGTTTAGCAGATTAGCCTTTTCGGCATCCTCTACACACCACCTCAGCTCATTATTTAATGATCCCCGACATTCTCAGTCCCAATCTTTTTAACCATTTTCTATACTTAAAAACTTTTGGGGTTGGACTTCTTTGTTCTGCACTTCCGTAATTTCCTCATTTTCTCTATTTTAGGGTAGGCTAGTTTATTGCCTTTCTTGCACTCTTATTACAACTTTTGAAGTCCCTGTACGCCTTTCTTGCCTTCTGCTTTCACATTTTAAAGAAAGCCCTTTTGCCTTTTTTCCATTTCCCTTTTTTAACCTGAGCATTAAGCCATGCCGGAGTGGACCAATTTTTTTTACAACACTTGTTACCTACAGGTACCGATTTGGCAATGTACTAAACTTTGTACTCTCTCTTATTAACACATACTTATACCTAACATCTATATCTATTAAATACTTACCACAGCATATTCTCTATTATTCTTATTATTATGTTAAATACTAACACACCTCAGGCCCCTCTATGTGTGTTTTCGATAAGTTCTAATCTGTAATGCCATGCGTCCACATTTTTAGTCCATTTTTGTCTTGTCAAAATAAATTTGTCACACTTAATACAATTCATGGAAGCACATCGAAAAGGCAGAAAACAATTTTAACTGTGTTGCAATTTTTCGTTTTACACCCCAAAATACCCTGCGAATCACACAGTGCAAAAACGTGTTAAAAGCGCACAGAAATGAACCTCGTCCTAACCACATAGCTGTAACCTCACTCTCTGCTATATAGGAGTAAGTTATAGTACAGTATAGTACAGTACAGTACAGTACAGTAAGTACAGAACAGTATAGTAACAGTATATATAGTACGTACAGTACAATACAGTATATACAGCCATATATATAGTATAGTATATCCATGTACAATTATAGTACAGTACAAGTATAGTACAGTACATACAGTATAGTATAGTAGCAGTATAGTACAGTACAGTACAGTACAGTATAGTACGGAACAGTATAGTACATTCCTAAGTATAGTACAGTACAGTACAATACAGTAGATTACAGTATAGTATAAGCCATATATATAGGATAGTAAAGAGCCATGTAACAGTATAGTACAGTACAGTATAGTAACAGTACAAGTAATAAGTACAGTACAGTATAGTAGTACAGAACAGTAAGTATAGTTACAGTATATTATAGTACAGATAGTAATAATACAGTATAGTATAGCCATGTATCTAGTTATAGTACACAGCCCCATGGACAGTATGTACAGTACAGTATAGTCAAACTTATAGTAGCAGTATAGTGCAGTAATAGTAAGTCGTATAGTACAGTATAGACCAATCTATATAGTATAGTATAGCCATGTACGTATAGTACAGTAAGTATGTAAAGTATAGTACATTACAGTACAGTATAGGAATAGTACTGTATAGGATAGTACAGCATAGTTATTTGAGGTTGAATAAGACATATGTCCATCCATTCCACCCCTCTATCAATATCCGCGCATTTCTCCTAACTGTTGATCCAGAGGAAGGCAAAAAACACCTCAACCAAACTTCTACTTTATGTATCAATCCCAGTAACCTTGTAACATTCCTTTTTTTAGAAACTCATCCAGCCTTTTTATTTAAACGGACCAATGAACCTGCCATAACAACGTCCCCTGGAAGACAGTTCCATAGATTTACCGTTCTCCCTCACGTGACAAACCCTTTCCCACTCTACTTTATGTATCAAATACCAGTAACGTGTAACAATTCCTTGTTTGTAAGAACCTCATCCAGCTTTTTATTTCTACTGACCATGAACCTGCCATTACAACAACGTCCACTGTAGACAGTTCCATAGCTTTTTTTTAAAATTTTTTCAAACCTTCTCACAGTGACCAAAACCCTTTTCCCAACCTCTAGCATTTATGTATCAATACCAGTAATTGTAACATTCCTTGTTTGTAGAAACTCATAACTCATCCCTCTTTGTTAATAGTAAACTGACCAATGAACCCTGCCATTACAAACTCCCTGGAAGACATTTCCATAGCTTTACCTTACCGTTCTCACAGTGAAAACCCTTTCCCAACGCTATCTTTATGTATCAATACCATTAACTTGTAGACATTCCCTTGTTTGTAGAAACTCATCCAGCTTTTTATTAAACTGACCAATGGAACCTGCCATTTACAACGTCCACTGGAAGACAGTTCCATAGCTTTACCGTTCTCTCAACCGGACAAACCCTTTCTCCCAACTCTACTTTTGTATCAATCCCAGTAACTTGTCCCGTCCTTTTTTCTAGAAACTCATTCATCTTTTTATTAAACTGACCCATGAACCTGCCCTGCCTAACAACATCCACTGGAAGCCAGTTCCCTAGCTTTACCGTTCCTCCACAGGACACACGCTTTCCCACTCTACTTTAATATGTATCCATACCAGTAAAATTGTACATTCCTTGTTTGTAGAAAACTCATCCAGGCTTTTTTATTAAACTGCCAATAACCTTCCATAACAACGTCCTTGGGAATACAGTTCCATAGCTTTATTCCCTTTCCACAGTGACAAACCCTTTCCTTCCCCACTCTAACTGTATGTAATCATACCAGTAACTTGTACCATTCCTTGTTTGTGAAACTCATCCAGCTTTTTTATTAAACTGGACCAAGAACCTCCTGCCATAACCACATCCGACTGGAAGACAGTTTTCCATAGCTTTCCGTTCTCACAGTGACAAACCCCTTCCCCACCTCTCTTTATGTATCAATACACTTAACTTGTAACATTTTCCTTGTTTGTAGAAACATCATCCAGCTTTTTATTAACTGACCAATGAACCTGCCATAACAACTTCCATTGAAGACAGTTCCATAAGCTTAAACCGTTCTCACAGTGACAAACCCTTTCCCCAACTCTACTTTATCTACAATACAGTAACTGTAACATTCCTTGTTTGTAGAAAACTCATCCAGCTTTTTATTAAAACTTACCTGCAATGAACCTGGCCTAACAACGTCCATGGAAGACGTTCATAGCTTACCTTCTCACATGTGACCACCCAATTTCCCAACTCTACTTTTATTATCATACCAGTAACTTGTAACCTTCCTTGTTTGTAGAACCGCATCCAGCTTTTTATTAAACTATCCAATGAACCTGAAATAAAACGTCCACTGGAGAACGTTTCCATAGCTTAAACCGTTCTCACAGTGGACAAACCCTTTTCCACTCTACTTTATGTATTCAATACCATTAACTTTGTAAACCTTCCTTGTTTTTGTAAGAAACTCATCCAGCTTTTTATTAAATCTGACACCAATGAACCTGCCATAACCACGTCCCCTGTAGTCATTTCCATAGCTTTATTACCGTTCTCCACAGTGACAAACACTTTTCCACTCTACTTTATGTATCCATACAGTAACCTTGTACCATTCCTTGTTTGTAGAAACTCATCAGCTTTTTATTAAAACTGAATGCCCATTAACCTGCCATAACACCGTCCACTGGAAGACAGTTCTATGCTTTAAACACCGTTCTACAGTTGACAACCCTTTTCCAACTCTACTTTATGTATCAATCCCAGTAACTTGTAACATTCTGTTTTGTAGAACTCATCCAGCTTTTTATTAAACTGACCAATGAACCTGCCATACAACGTCCACTGGAAGACAGTTTCCATAGTCTTTAACCGTTCTACAGTGACAAACCCTTCCACAACTCTACTTTATGTATAATTACCATAACTTGTAACATTTCCTTGTTTGTAGAAACTCATCCAGCTTTTGATTTAAACTGACCAATGACCTTCCATACAACGCCACTGAAGACAATTTTCCTAGCTTTTTAAAAAAAACGTTCTCACGTGACAAACCCCGTTCCCAACTCTACTTTATGTATCAATCCCAGTAACTTGTACATTTTCCGTGTTTGTAGAAACTCATCCCGCTTTTTTTAAACTGACAATGAACTTCTTGCCATAACAACGTCCACTGGAAGACCGTTGCCATAGGGCTTGTAGACACCGTTCTCACAGTGACAAACCCTTCCCAACTCACTTTATTTACCAATACCAGTAACTTGTAAACATTTCCTTGTTTGTTAGAAACTCATCCACTTTTTTATTAACTGACCAATGAACCTTGCATAACAACGTCCACTGGAAGACAGTTTCCATACTTTAACCGTTCTCACTGCAAACCCGTTCCCCTGAAGCCTAATCCTTTTTTCTTTCCTTCAAGTCTTAAGGGATGTCCCACGTGTCCTCTGACATGTTCTATTGGTGACAATGCCCCAGATAGTTTATTGTAAGGGCCTCGTTAATGTATTTTACACTTAACATATCCCCCCTCAGTGCCTTTCTCCAGCGTACATATTGTAACTTTTCCAGTCGCTCTTTCATATTCAAGCTCCCCCATGAAAAATAAATAAACCCCGTACACTTGGCTAATGGGTTACTGAACCGTTTCATTGTATCCGTCCAGAGAACAAGGAACATTTAACTGTCATAGTTTGTGGCGGAACTTGGCGCAAGCGCGATTTGTTACCTTTATTTGATCTTTCCATGAAAGTACTTTCCGTGTTATTTTTCCTTTGTCCAATCTCAGGGGGAGGGGAAACGTGAAAATTAACGACCATCCCACCTTACGGACACATTAATAAATCGCCATAATGAGGGTCCTATTTAAAAACCGTCGATGTCCATTACAATGGGTAGTCTATAGAACTGCTATTACCCACGAACAAGGTTTCCCTTTTCCCCTATTACAGTTTTACAGGAGAACTTAACTTTAATTTATTTTATGAGAGTAGGAAAGCTTCAACGCCTTGGTGAGCATTGCACCTAAAAACAAAAAAAACACTTTTTTTTCAAAATTGATATTCCAAGAATTAGCGATTTTCCGGAATCCTGACCCTCGGAGCAATATCAAATACTTTTAATCCTTTGACTTTAACTATTCAAACCTTATGTAATTCGTTGCAGAAACTTGAAAATAGCTTCCCAGAAGTTTCGGTTTTTTATAATTTTGGTGATATGTTCGTGTTCCCCAGCCATTGCCCAGTCCCCTGAGACATTAACAGACTATGTAACATTTACTATTTATAACCTTAAATTTAATGGGAACTTTAGGATTTTTTAAGTATGTCCTAGTAACACCCACATCATCCAATGAGTATGAGCTATGTAGACGACATGCAGAAGCCCCTATGGAACCACGTTTTGATTGGCTGTTTCATTTTTCTAATCAAGAGTAAAATTTGAACAAAAAACCTGGTGGTAATCACCCATATCCGCTCCGGCTTTCATCCTCTGTTCTGTTGGGAGGATTTTGCCTTATCTGATTCTAATTCTATTCCTCCTCGAACAGTCTCCCCTGTTTCCGCAGAAATGAAATTAAAGGGAAACTTGCACAGCATACGAATAAAGGAAAATATGGAACAATATTACAAGTTTCTAATAGGGGGAGTTTAATTTCCAATACGTACACACTGCTATAACACTACTAGCCAAGCGTCCTGAATCAAATTCAACCGGTACCAATGGGATTGGTCATTTATTGTAATTGTGTTGGCTGCCAAACAAAACTTTCAGCATCCATTCGTAGTGAGTTTGTCAGTCCCTGAACGATCTCGACCTGTAATAGTAATGTCCTTTATATAGGATAAAAAACTTTTTAGGCTCTGTGTAGCCCCATCAATGAAAAATGACTCTTAAAGATTAGTACTATGTGTACCCATCTCTGCTAAGGGACCTCCATATAACAGCAAGGGGTCAGGGACCTCCATATAACAGCAAGGGGTCAGGAACCTCCATATAACAGCACTGGGTCAGGGACCTTCATTAACCAGCACTGGGTAGGGACCGTCCATATAACAAGCAAGGGGTCAGGGACCGCCCTATAACAGCAAGGGGTCATGGAACCTCCATATAACGCAGGGGTCAGGGACCCTTAATATAAAAGCAAGGGGTCGGGACCTCCATATACATCAAGGGGTCAGGACCTCCATATACAACAAGGGTCAGGACTCCATATAACACAAGGTAGGGACTTCCATATACAGCAAGGGATCAGGGACCTCCATATACAGCAAGGGATCAGGGGGGGACCTCATATAACAGCAAGGGGTCAGGGACCTCATATAACCAAGGGGTCAGGTGACCTCCATATACAGCAAGGGGTCAGGGACCTCCATATAAAACAAAAGAGGTCAGGGACTTCATATAACAGCAAGTGGTCAGGGACCTCCAATAACAGCAGTGGTCATGAACCTTCATATAACCGCAATGGTCAGGGACCTCCATATAACAGCAGGGGGGTCAGTGACCCCTCCCTATAATCAAAGGGATCAGGGACCCCTCCCTATAACAGCAAGGGTCAGGACCTCATATAACAGCAAGGATCGGGACCTCTATATAAACGCAAGGGTCATGGCCTCATATAACATCAAGGGTCAGGGACCTCCATATAACATCACGGGGTCAGGGACAATCATATAACAAGCAAGTGGTCAGGGACCTCCATATACAGCAAGGGGGTCAGGACCTCCATATACCAGCAAGGGAGCAGGGACCTCCCTATAACAGCAAGGGGTCAGGACCTCCATATAACAGCAAGGATCAGGGACCTCTATATAACAGCAAGGGGTCGGGACCCTCCATATAACAGCAAGGGTCGGGACCTCCATATACATCAAGGGTCGGACCATCCATAGAACAGCAAGGGGTCAGACCTCACTATAACAGCAAGGGGTCATGGACCTCCCTATAACAGCAAGGTGTCAGGGACCTCTCATTTTAACACAAGGGTTCATGGGACCTCAAAATAACAGCAAGGGTCGGGACCCTCCATAAACACAAGGTGTCAGGGACCTCTATCTAACAAACAAGGGGTCAGGGACCTCCATATAACAGCAAGGGGTCAGGGGCCTCCATATAACACAAGGGGTAGGGACCTCCTATATCAGCAGGGGTAAGGGACCTCATAATAACAACAAGGGTCAGGGACCTCCATATAACACAAGGGGTTAAGGGACCTCCTATATCAAGCCAGGGGTAAGTGACCTCCATATTACAGCAAGGGGTCCAAGGGACCTCTCCATATAACAGCAAGGGGTCGGGACCTCCATATTACAGCAAGGGGTCTCAGGGACCTCTATTTAACACCGGGGTCAGCGACCTCCAAATAACATCAAGGGGTTGTCAGGATCTTTCTACCAACAAGGTGGTGAGGGAACTGTGGGTCAGGACACCCACACTTCCTGTCTAACTGTTGACTCCGAGAATCAACAAACACAACCCACCAGAATATGAAGGGGGGGAAATTCCTTCCTGACAAGTGGCAAGGTCAGGGAATTCTATATAACATCAAATATTTTATTCACCCCTCTGATAATACCAGTGTTCTTTTTTATCCAAGATGTTGACGACATGATTGCTAACTCATTCCCCATTCCTCTATTAATAATAAATAAATCCCCGCACTGCTCTGCAAATACATGAACAAATCTCCTTCTTATTAAACAAATAGTAAATAACGTTGTTATTGGCATTTTTAACCATATGGCCACATTTTTTTAAAATCAGGGTTTAACAGCGGGGCCTGGTAGTTAGGATAGCTGAAGCCAAGCATCATAAGCCTAAACATTTTTTTAATTATAATCAATCGTAAGAAGATGAGGACTAGAATGTTGGCACATTAAGATTAATGGGGTAAGTTAGTTACGGAGGATGGCGATAAAGCAAGTCTTGAATAATTTTTTCTTCCTCTGTATCACTATAGAAGATCCAATACATATATCATAGAGTATAGTAGCAATAATGGTATAAAATTCAAGTTCACTTTGGTTAACCGATGATATGTACAGAAAGAACTAAATAAAGGTTCATTTAATAAATCTGGACCGGATAAAATCATCCCGGGTCTTCGGAGCTAAGTCAGTTTTATCCTAGGCCCTTGTTTTCTTATTTTTTGCTGATTTCCCTCATGTCCGGTGTGTGGCCTCTGGATTGGAAAAAAGGTGATGTTATTCCAATAGTCAAAAGGTCGTCGTTCACAGCGTGTAATTACAAGGTCTTGTAGTTTAACGTCGTGTGGGGAAGATCCACTTGAAAGTTTATACGGAACATGTATCTAGATTATGTTTTCAAGGACTGACATTATAAGAGTAACCAGCATGGATTTAGGAGGAATAGATCTTGTAACTACCTTTGCTTGGCTTTTATGAGGAAGTAGTAGAAATTTAGACTCTGACATAGCATTAAGAATGTAGTTTACTGATTTTACAAAGGGTTTTTTGATACAGTCCCCCATAGGAGACTAATCATAAGCTAAGGTCTGGGAGTCACATTTGTACATGGAAGAAAATTGGTTAATGAATCGGAGCAGAGAGTAGTTGTTAATGGGGCTTCATCATATGGACTAAAGTGCTAGTGGGGTGCCACAGGTTCTGTTTTGGGGCCGCTTCTATTTAACTTATTTATTAATGAATTTGAAAGTGGGTATTGTCAGCAGGTTTTCTTCTGTGTTTGCTGACGACTCAAAACTTTGTCACCATTAAAACCTACAGAAGGATGTGCCACATCGTTACAGGGGGATCTAATATATTTGGTCACATTGGTGGGGGCTGCTAAGTGGCAATGAAATTCAATGTTGAAAATGAGAAGGTGATGCATTTGGACTTAAAAAATATCCTTGTGCTTGCTTATACTTAAATGGCTCTGTGGTTAAGTGAATCCCTGTTTGAAAGGTCTTGTAAGTTTTTGTGGATAACAAACTTAAAGGTTAAGCAAGCAGTGCCCTTCGGCAAAACAGCCCAGAGCCAGCCTGGTAGGTCCTTGTATAAGAGGGTATGGATTCAAGGGAGAAAATTTAATTCCTCCCTCTTACAAAGCATTGGTAAGGCCTCATTTGAATATGCAGGTCAATTTGGAACCTTTACAAAAAGGACCTCTTGAAATGGAAATTGTTCAGAGAAGGGCACCTAAATTAATAAGGGGGGGGGATTGGGGGAGAGCTTGAATTGAAGAGAGACTGGAAAAGTTACAATATGTACGCTGTGAGAAAAGCGCTTGTGTGGGGATCTGATTACGTGTATACTACATTAACGGGTCCATACAATAAACATCTGGGGCTTGTTCACCAATAGGAACATGTCAGAGGACCGTTTTCACTGTGAGAACGGTAAGCTATGGAACTGTTCTTCCAGTGGCCGTGTTTATTGGTAGGTTCATTGTCAGTTTAATAAAAAGCTGATGAGTTTCTACAAACAAGAATTTTTACAAGTACTGGTATTGATACATAAGTAGAGTTGGGAAAGGGTTTTTCACTTTAGAACGGTAAAGCTATGGAACTGGCTTCCAGTGGACGTTGTTATGGCAGGTTCATTTGGTCAGTTTATAAACAGCTGACTGATTTTTCTACAACAAGGAATGTTTACAATTAACTGGGATTGGATAATAAAGTAGATTGGGAAAGGTTTGTCACTGTGAGAACGTGTAAAGGCTATGGAACTGTCTCACAGTGGACGTTGTTATGGCAGGTTCATGGTCCGTTTAATAAAAGCTGGATGAGTTTCTAACAAACAATGAATGTTACAAGTTTACTGGGATTGATACATCGTAGTTGGGAAAGGGTTTGTCACTGTGAGAACGGTAAAGCTATGGAACTGTCTCCAGTGTCCGTTGTTATAGCAGGTTCTTGGTTCATTTATAAAAAGCTGGATGAGTTTCTACAAACAAGGAATGTTACAAGTTACTGGTATTGATACATAAAGTATGAGTTGGAAAGGGTTTTTCACAGTGAAACGGTAAAGCCATATATGAACTGTCTTCCCGGGCCGTTGTGATGGCAGGTTCATTGTCAGTTGTCATCAAAGGCTGGATGAGTTTCTACCAACTAAGGACGTTACAAGTTACTGGTATTGATACTAAAGAGAGTTGGGAAAGGGTTTTTCACTGTGAGAACGGTTAACAGCTATGAACTGTCTTTCCAGTTGGACGTTGTTATGGCAGGTTCATTGGCATTTAATAAACGCTGATGAGTTTCTACAACAAGGAATGTTACAATTTAAACTGGTATTGATCATAATTAGAGTTGGGAAAGGGTTTGTGCACTGTTAGAACGTAAAGCTATGGAACTGTCTTCCGTGACGTTGTTTATGGCAGGTTCATTGGGTCAGTTTAATAAAAAGCGGATGAAGTTTCTACAAACAAGGAAATGTTACAATTTACTGGGATTGATACCTAAGTAGACAGTGGGTAAAGGATTGTCCTGTGAGAACGGTAAGCTATGGAACTGTCCTTCCAGTGGACTTTGTTATGGCAGGTTTCATTGGTCAGTTTAATAAAAAGCTGGATGAGGTTTCTAAAACAAAGAATGTTACCAGTTACTGGGATTGATACATAAAGTAAAGTTGGGAAAGGATTTGTCACACTGTGAAGAACGGTAAAGCTTATGGAACTGATCTTCCAGTGGACGTTTTTATGGCATGTTATTGGTAGTTTAATAAAAGCTGGATGAGTTGCTACAACAGGAATGTTAACAAGTTACTGGGATTGATACATAAATGAGTGGAAAGGGTTTGTCCACTGTGAGAACGGTCAAGCTATGGAACTGTCTTCCAGGTGGACGTTGTTATGGCAGGTTCATTGGTCAGTTTAATAAAAAGCTGGATGAGTTTCTACAACAAGGCAATGTTACAAGTTACTGGGTATTGATACATAAAGTAGAGTTGGGAAATGGGTTTTTCATTGAGAACGGTCAAAGCTAGGAACCTGTCTTCTTCCAGTGGACTTTTTTATGGGCAAAAGGTTCATTGGTCAGTTTTAATAAAAAGCTGATGATTTTTCTCTACAAACAAGGAATGTTACAAGTTAACTGGTAATTATCATAAGTAAGAAGTTTGGGAAGGGTTAATGTCACTGTGAAGAAACGGTAAAGCTGTATAGAACTGTCCTTTCCAGTGGACGCTTGTTATAGCAGGTTCATTGGTCAGTTTAATAAAAAGCGGATGAGTTTTTCTACCCAACAGTAATGTTACAAGTTACGGGATTGAATACATAAGTAAGAGTTGGGAAAGGGTTTGTCACTGTTAGAACGGTAAAAGCTATGGAACTGTCTTTCCAGTGGACGTTTGTTTATAAAAAGAGCATGTTCATTGGTCAGTTAATAACAAGCTTGGAGAGTTTCTACAAACAAGGAATGTTACAAGTTACTGGGCTTGATACATAAAGTAAGTTGGGAAAGGGGTTTCTCACTGTGAGAACGGTACAACTAATGGAACTGTCTTCCAGTTGACGTTGTTATAGCAGGTTCATTGTCCATTTTATAAGAAAGCTTGGATGATTTTCTAAAACGAATGTTACAAGTTACTGGATTGGTACATAAAGTAGAGTTTGGGAAAGGGTTTGTCACTGGTGAGAACGGTAAAGCTATGGAACTGGTCCTTCCAGTTGACGTTGTTAATGGCAGTTTCAAAAAAAAACATTGGCAGTTTATAAAAAGCTGGATGAGGTTTTCCTAACAAACAAGACTTTTACAAGTTACTACCGTGATTGAATACAATAAAGTAATTGTGAAAGGGTTTGTCACTGTGAGAACGGTAAAGCTATGAACTGTCTTCCCAGTGGACAGTTGTTATGGGCAGGTTCATTGGTCAGTTTAATAAAAGCTGGATGAGTTTTCTTACAAACAAGAATTTACAAGTTACTGTATTTAACATAAAGATAGAGTTGGGAAAGGGTTTGTCACTGTGAGCACGTAAAGCTATGGAACTTTCTTCCAGGGACGTTGTTATGGGAGGTTCACATTGGTTCAGTTTTAATAAAAAGCTGGATGAGTTTCTACAAACAAGGAATTTTACAATCTACTGTGTTATTGTACCTAAGTAGAGTTGGGGAAAGGGGTTGTCACTGTGAGAACGGTAAAGCTATGGAACCTGTCTTTCCAGTGGACGTTTGTTTATAGCACAGGTCATTGGTCATTTTAATAAAAGGCTGGATTATTTCTTCCTACAAACAAGGAATGTTCCAAGTTACTGGGATTGATACATAGTTAGAGTTGGTAAAGGGTTTTTAACTGTGAGAACGGTAAACGCTAGGGGTGGAAACTGTCCGTCCCATTGGAACGTTGTTATAGGCAGGTTCATTGGTCATTTAATTAAAAGCTGGATGAGTTTCTACAACAAGTAATGTTCACAAAGTTACTGTATTGGTACATAAAGTAGAGTTTGGAAAGGGTTTTGTCACTGTGCGAACGGTAAAGCCTATTGAACTGTCCTTCCAGTGGACGTTGTTATGGCAGTTCTTGGTTCAGGTTTTTATAAAAGCGTGTGTATATTCTTCACAGAACTGGAATGTTTGGGTGGTATCCCTGGAGCTCTTCTGGTCGAAAAGATTTAAAAGATTTCAATTGATATGATCTGTTCCTAAACTGGTGACATTCACTTAAAGCTCTGCAGTAAATATACTCATTGATCGAAATCCCCCTTAAATCCTATTTAATGACCCAAAAATGGGTTGGTGCACTGTCTTAGTCTGTTAGATACTTCGTTTCTAAGACAGACCGTGAAATGACAATATCGGGGATTGGATGTAAGTAAAAAATCTGCTCGGTGTGTGCTTAACCAAAACAAACTTGACAAATGATTAAAAGCACCGAATAATTAACCAAAATTCCCCAACCGAAAAGTTTTGTTACATAGAAAATGCAAAACACCTGTACAAAAATCTGTTTTTTTGGCCGAGCTTTGGCGGAAGCCCTTGTACATCGTAATACATTTATGGCTTGCGCGTTTCCCCCGTAAAGAACTGCTTTTCTGCGTTCTTCTGCGGTGCGTTTATTTAAATAAACCCCGGAGTGGGACGCAACCTGGACGTATTGGAAGGTATGTTAAACCTTGGGGAAATGCGTCCAGTGTACAGGAAGCATTGGTGGCATCGTACACCACTCCGACAGTGAATAAAAAACAATGAAGGATTTAGCAAGCGAACGATCCATCACCTAAACTCCTCCTAAACAACAAACACTGGCGATCTGTAAGTACCATTGTCTTGTGATATATCGGTGGTTGTATTTTAGTCGGGTCCTTTAGAAACGATTAATATTCCAGAAGACCATCAATCACCATGATTGACCACACACGAAAGCGCAATTTAACAGAATTCTACAGACTTTATATGTAAACCAGAAAGTAAAAATAGTGTAACTAGTGTATGGGACTCGTCTGTTTTTACAAAACTACTAAATATAGCAAAATAATTTACATTTTAACATTTATATTGGAATCTATTTGATTATTAATAACCTCCCCCCTCCCCCCAAAAAAAATCAGAGGGTACAAAGTTATTAATAGCTTTATTAATTGCCCACAGGGGTGTCATAGTATATTTTTCTTAAGGGGCATCATCCTCCTGCAACGACTGAACAAGCTCTAATTGCAGAATGCAGCTCACCGGCCCTCTCCCCACAGATCCCCTATTTCCCTTTATTAACTATATGCTTATCAGTATCATAGAATGGAGGAGAAGTCCAGTGACTTTGACTTGGGGAGGAGCCACCAGAAAGTAGTCAGTTACTGAATAGTCTAGTGTTTAATTTTAAAATGTTTGAACTGTCCAATAACTGCAAAGCAGCCGCAGCCTTGTGCACCATACTAATTTCAAAGGATTCTCTGATTCCACAGGGCCTGGGACTTGCATACATCCAGGTTTCCCAATTGTGGCAACTGGCTAATATGCAAACTAATGTTAGTATGTATGGGTGCTTTCTACTCTATCTATCTATACACAGAAACACTGGAAACATGTTTTATTAAATTGCCAGACTGTAAACTATAATTCCTCTACCAAATATTATTAATTTTGTACATCTTTTCTGCTCCCATTAGTATCTTGAAAAAAAAATCTTAACTTTTCCAGCTGCCATCAATGCCTTATTTACCATAACTATGCTGCTGTGTGCAGTTTTCGAACTGCATGGTGAGTAATTCCTTCTCCCAGGTGTTGCCCTCATAGTGATTACTGAGTCATCTTGCCCTTACAGAAAAGTCAGTCGATAAGAGAGCATTGGTTAGTGAGGGAGGGGGATTAGTTAGCCTTTAGTAAAACAATACTGTTAGAAGGCAACATACAACCACCTCCAGTGTATTAATAATAGACTAAGATTAGGAAAAGTGAATTTTTTTTCAGTATAGGCTGAAATAATGGAATTTATTCTGTGAAAATAACATAAAGACAGATAAAAAGCGTTAACTGGGGAACACAAGGCACAATTACCATGAAACACAGTTATATACATAAGGTAGATCTTCCCACGTCCAATCTACTTGCTTTCTAGGGGAAGATATGATTAACATAATAAGATGCGTTATATGGAAAGTTGTTCTTAGTCAAGTCCTCATCTGGTAAAACAGGAAATAGTTTTACTGCAGACAAAGGGGATCACTGGTCTTGTAATCTATTACAGTTATGTGTCCAGGCAGGGATACCTCCTCTGAATTATTGCATGGTAACGTGGAGTTATTAGAAAGTTCACAACACAGATTCCCCAAGGAAAAGAAGTATGTCCCAAGAAAGAAGTGATGTCACGAAAACGCAGTGATGTCACCTAGGACAGCAGCGGCTGCAGTAGAGATAAGGTCAGGCTCCCTTCCCTTATATAATAATTAGTATTGGATTGAAAGTAATATAAATGGTCTATGGGTAATCGAGACACCAACCCAATCCAAATATTTACTTTGCACTGGGGGCACATCTATTTGTATTAATAACCTGCTGTGTCCTTTTCCACTGGCTCGTATAGAGCTGTTTTTACTAATTGTGTCCAATGAGATTGCCCTGTGTATGGTTAGTTTTTTTCACACAGCAATTGGAAGGATAAATCAATGTTCTGTCTATGGGAGACTACAACACCAGTGACACAAGGTCTCTCTCTCATGCTGTAAGAAAGATAAGAGCCTTAAGGGAATGAACTCGATCAACAAGAACAGCCAAAGAGTTAATTTGTATCGTCTAAATTTGCTCCCAGGACACAACGGAGATATTTGAACACAGCAAGCTCCACCGAGATACCACACGATATAACGAAGACTATAGAAATGTATCGATCAATAGGAGGAGAACGCTTGTAGGTAGTAAGATGGCAGGTGACCATGGAAACTTTGGAATGACCTCTCCAGAGCTAAAGATGGGTATGGCAGCTCCCACCTGTAGCGCACAGTAGCAACCAATACAGGAATAAACAAAAGTCCGATTGTTCGGCGACGGCATTTGAAAAGCGCTGTTTTCCATTTGGATGCTGTATGGTCACTGTACGATGCAAAACCCCCGTTTATAACATTTAGTCGAACCTTGATTTCCACAGAACAACAAAAGAATTTCCACCGCCAGACACATAAGGGGTAACGCACTTTAAAAGCCAAATAACACCTGAGATGAAATAGAAATTCATGCGGAGTTTTCCCAAGCTGATTCTCCTAATGGTGTCAACATAAAAATGCAACTTTACAAACCGGCGAACTTTAAAAGGAATCAAGGTACGCGACCCCATCTGAGAGCTGAATACTAGGACGTCTGTGAATGAAAACGATTCAAATGTAACCACAGGACACATGGTTTTAGAAGTGATTTGCTTTGAAGGGAATTTCTATATTTCATTGAAGTGTTTTTTGTAATTGGCTCCTGGGTTCTTTTTTAATCTTTTTGTATAAATAACCTCAATGAGCGCACACAAATGTGGACTGAAATGCTGATCTATCCTAGCTTCTATGTAATCCTAACCAAAAAACATCAGTCACAATCTTAACACAAATCCCAGCAGTCACCCTAGCTCAGTGATCTGCCTCCTCTTCAAGCCTCCAAGCTTTTTTTTAGGAATATCATTCACATTCATTGGCTGTGATGTCACCCATGACTGACAGAGCTACCATAAAGAACCAGGAATGAGAGAGAGATGTACATCCATATCACTCAAAATCGGGTTAGTTCTTACAATCTCTCAGTTCACTATTGGAGTTTTTGGGGGGGATTTACCACCTACAGTATATACAATTGTTTCTTTGAGGTTTGAGCTTGCACTTTCAGTTTTTACCCTCTTGCTTGTTGGTCCCGTCCCCTGCAGAGATTCTCCATGGCTAAAACTGACCTCGTGGAATATTTTTATAACAGTTAACCTCATTGGATCACCCAGCACCTTCTCTGATCATTGAGAAGCCTGTAATTCATTTCCTTACTATAAATGGGCCCATCCACATTAAGGCTTAGGGTAACTGTGGTCTTCCAATAACGCCATACATCGCTCTAATGAATGTTAGAGAGCTCACAGTCGACCATTCTAATCTGTGTATCGTTGAACGGGATGAATGCATATGTTCCCGGCTGGCCGCATATTGAGTCTGGCCGTTTATTTGGACGAATGGGGGGATCAGAAGCTTGGAAAATCAATGCCAATGTGCCATCCTCTATAGACCGCACCTCAAGTTTTTGTGGCTACCTTTTTGCCATGACCTCGGTCCTTAGTCCTGACTAACTATTCGGAAGTGTTCAATGGCCAGTCGGGGGGCAAAGCATGTTAGGACCTTACCGACCTCAACGATTTCCTGGTCCATAGTCCTCTAACCTACTGACCACCTTAGGGACCAAAATAATCATTTTCAATAAAGTCACTTCCAGAAACCAATGTCCAGACTAACTCTCCCTCGTCTAGAACATACAATGTCCAGATAT
>JAACNH010000312.1:68994-103491 GCA_019447015.1 Hymenochirus boettgeri
AAAAAAAGAAAAAAAAAGAGAGGGAGGTAGTCTGGAGTCCAGACTACTCTCCCTCTCTAGAACAATGACAATGTCCAGACTACTCTCCCTCTCTGGAACAATGACAAAGTCCAGACTACTCTCCCTCTCTAGAACATTGACAATGTCCAGACTACTCTCCCTCTCTAGAACAATGACAATGTCCAGACTACTCTCCCTCTCTAGAACATAGACAATGTCCAGACTACTCTCCCTCTCTAGAACAATGACAATGTCCAGACTACTCTCCCTCTCTAGAACATAGACAATGTCCAGACTACTCTCCCTCTCTAGAACAATGACAATGTCCAGACTACTCTCCCTCTCTAGAACAATGACAATGTCCAGACTACTCTCCCTCTCTAGAACAATGACAATGTCCACGTCCCGACTACTCTCCCTCTCTAGAACAATGACAATGTACAGACGACTCTCCTCTTCGTCTCTAGAACAATGAACAAACTCCCGACTAACTCTCCCTCTATAGAACAGTGACAATGTCCAGACTCTCTCCCCTCATAGAACCATGAACCTTCCAGACTACTCTCCTCGTCTCTAGAACAGTGACAATGTTCAGACTGCTCTCCCCTCTATAAACAGTGACAATGTCCAGACTACTCTCCCTCTATAGAACATGACAATGTCCCAGACCTACTCTCCTCTAGAACATGACAATGTCCAGACTACTCCTCCCCTCTATAGAACAGTGACAATGTCCAGACTGCTCTCCGTCTCTAGAACAATGACAACGTCCAGACTACTCTCCCTCTATAGAACAGTGACAATGTCCAGACTACTCTCCGTCTCTAGAACAATGACAACGTCCAGACTACTCTCCCCTCTATAGAACATGACAATGTCCAGACTGCTCTCCCTCTATAGAACAGTGACAATGTCCAGACTATCTCCGTCTCTAGAACAATGACAACGTCCAGACTACTCTCCCTCTATAGAACAGTGACAATGTCCAGACACTTCTCTTCTCTAGAACAATGACAACTCCAACTACTCTCCCTCTCTAAACAAGGACAATGTACAGACTACTTCCCCATCTCTAGAACAATACAACGTCCAGCACTACTCTCCCCTCTAAGAACAGTGACAATGTCCAGATACTCTCCTCTCTAAACAATTACAACGCCAGTCATCTACTCTCCCGTATCTAGAACAATGACAACGTCCAGACTACTCTCCCTCTATAGAACAATGACAACGTCCAGACTACTCTCCCTCTATAGAACAGTGACAATGTCCACACTACTCTCCCTCTCTAGAACAATGACAATGTACAGACTAACTCTCCTCTCTAAACAATACAACGTCCAGATACCTCACTCTCCCTCTATAAACAATGACAACTTCCAGACTACTCTCCGCTCTAAACATGACATGTCCAGACTGCTCTCCCTCTCAATGACAATGTCCAGACTACTCTCCCTCTCTAGAACAATGACAATGTCCAGACTGCTCTCCCTCTCTGGAACAATGACAAAGTCCAGACTACTCTCCCTCTCTAGAACATTGACAATGTCCAGACTACTCTCCCTCTCCAGAACAATGACAATGTCCAGACTACTCTCCCTCTCTAGAACAATGACAACGTCCAGACTACTCTCCTCTATAGAACAGTGACAATTCCAGTCCCAGAGAGATCTACTCTCCGTCTCTAGAACAATGACAAACGTCCAGACTACTCTCCCCTCTAAGACAATGACAATGTCCCAACTGCTCTTCCTCTATAGAACAGTGACAATGTCCAGACTACTCTCCGTCTCTAGAACAATGACAACGTCCAGACTACTCTCCCTCTATAGAACAGTGACAATGTCCAGAGCTACTCCTCTCTCTCCTAGAACCAATGACAACGTCCAGACTACTCTCCCTCTCTAACACCAATGTACAGACTACTCTCCCTCTCTAAGAACAATGACAACGTCCAGCTATACGTCTCCCCTCTATAGAACAGTGACAATGTCCCAGATACTCTCCGTCTCTAGAACAATGACAACCGTCCATACTTACTCTCCCGTTCTCTAGAACAATGCAACGTCCAACTACTCTCCCTCTATAGAACAATGACAACGTCCAGACTACTCTCCCTCTATAGAACAGTGACAATGTCCAGACTACTCTCCCTCTCTAGAACAATGACAATGTACAGACTACTCTCCGTCTCTAGAACAATGACAACGTCCGAACCTCACTCTCCCTCTATAAACAATGACAACTGTCCAACTACTCTCCGTCTCTAGAACAGTGACAATGTCCAGACTGCGTCCTCCCTCTGACAATGTCCAGACTACTCTCCCTCTCTAGAACAATGACAATGTCCACACTACTCTCCCTCTCTAGAACAATGACAATGTCCAGACTGCTCTCCCTCTCTAGAACACTGATATTGATTTGGGTTTCACTGTCCTGTCCTTCTGAATAAGATAATTAAAACCTCACACTGGATTCAGCAAAAAGAAAACTTTGATATGATATTTGGAGAATAATATTTATTTTTATGAAATCACATCAATAAATGGGGAATTTTTAGATAGAGGAGAAATAAAGCCCAAATCTACTTGCTTCCAAGAAAAAATGTATTTTTTTCTAATTCCATTCACCATGATCTGCCCATCCCTTTATGTATAAATAAAACCTAATAAAGTACGGACTTCCTAGCAGGACCCCTAATAGTGTCCGTTATGGTCCCAGCGCCTGGGTGGATTCAGTTGCTCAGTAGAGATCTGAGCATGTGTGACCCATCCAACAGCCAATCAGTAGAAATTACTGTTAGGAACATTCCAAGGATGTGGTGCATTCTGGGAATAAGGAGAAGCACTCACAGTCCAATTTTATACTGATCCAATAAGTAAATACATCTCACACCTAAAAATGAAAGGGCAAGTAGCACTGAGAGGTTTATTTTACATTTTGTCCATTGGTGCACTCTACATTTTTATTAGGAGGTTGAACTCTACTGTGTAAGACTAACCGCGGGGGTTGCCATCCTGAACCTGCATGACAAACAATACATGGATAAAACATTTTAATCTTTCCAATAACAAACCATTGATGATGCGGAAGGTCCCCTTTAAAAACAAAATAAAAGAATAAGGGCACGGCCACACTGCAACGCAAACGCACACATAATCGCATGCGATTGCATTGCGTTTGCGCATGCGGGTTTTCATTAAGTATTGGAAAACGCTTGCGATTGCGATTTAAAATGCGGAAAGCAAATCGCATCCGAAAACGCGTTTTCTCGGTGCGTTGCCGTGATTCCAATGATTTGAAAAAAACGCAAGCACAAACGCAGAAAAATCGCAGCAGTGTGGCCTAGCGCTAAAGCTGGTTTCTTATTCAGCTTCTTATTCTTTTATCCAACAGTTTGTAGGTTACTGGGTCAGGACCCCAGTTTGTAGGTTACTGGGTCAGGACCCCAGTTTGTAGGTTACTGGGTCAGGACCCCTTGTAACCCAGAAACACTTTGTTAGGATTATTTGTGACAGCGAATTGGACTGTGCAGATACAATTCATTAACTGGTGTCAGCAAAATGTAATGACAGGGTAACTAAACCTGGCCATACCCTAACACAGGAACGTCAGATGGTAAGATCTCAGTGTATGGCCAGTTTAAGTGCAAAAATAAAAATTAACTGAACCAATTTACCCCTTTTTAGTGACCTGAACAAGGATTATTAAAAGGGAAAGTAAAGCCTAGAACTATAATTCATAACTAGGGGCTGGTACACATGGGCTGCTTTGGTCGGATCAGGTAGTGATTGGCTCTGACTTCTCCCTGCTTCTCCCCCAGTGTATCTGTATATCCATACACACCCCAATTCTCCCTCTTACAAGCATTGGTAAGAGCCTCATTTGGAATATGCATTAAGTGCATTTTGGAATCCTGTGTCCAAAAAGGACATCTTTGAAATGAAAGTGTTCAAGAGAAGGGCCACAATTAATAGGGGATTGGGGGGGCTTGAATATGAAGAGAGACTGTAACAGTTACAATTATGTACGCGGGAGAAGGCGCTTGTGTGGGGATATGATTACTGTGTATCAATACATTTACCGGCCATACAATAACTATCCGGAGCATTGTTCACCATAAACATGTCAGAGGACAACGTTTTTTCACTGGTGAGAACGGTAAAGCTATGGAACTGTCTTCCAGTGGACGTTGTTATGGGCAGGTTTCATTGGTCAGTTTAATAACACATCTGGAAGAGTTTCTACAACAAGGATTTACAAGTTACTGTATTGATACATCTAGTAGAGTTGGGAAAGGGTTTCACTGTGAGACGGTAAAGCTAATGGAACTGTCTTCCAGGGGACGTTGTTTATGGAGGTTCATGGTAGTTTAATAAAAAGCTGGATTAGTTTCTACCAACAATGAATGTTGACAAGTTACTGGGAGTGATACATAAATAGAGTTGGGAAGGTTTGTCACTGTGAGAACGGTAAAGCTATGGAACTGTCTTCCAGTGGACTTGTATGGCAGTTCATTGGTCAGTTTAATAAAAACTGGATGAGTTTTCTACCACCAGGAATGTTACAAGTTAATGTGATTGATACATACGTATAGTGGGAAAGGGTTTGTCACTGTGAGAACGGTAAAGCTATGGAACTGTCTTCCAGTGGTACGTTGTTAAGCAGGTTCATGTCAGTTTAATAAAAACTGGATGAGTTTCTACAAACAGGACTTTACAAGTTAGGGTATTGATCCTAAAGTCGAGTTTGGAAAGGGTTTGTCACAGTTAGACGGTAAAGCGAATGGAACTGTCTTCCAGTGGACGTTGCTTATGGGGCAGGTTTTCTTGGGCAGTTTATAAAAAGCGGGATTGAGTTTCTACAAACAAGGAATGTTACAAGTTACTGGTATTGAGACATAAAGTAGAGTTGGAAAGGGTTTTTTCACTGTGAGAACGGTAAAGGCTATGGAACTGTCTTCCAGTGGAGACGGTTGTTATGAATTGCAGGTTCATTGGTCAGTTTAATAAAAAGCTGGATGAGTTTCTACAAACCAGGAATTTACAATTAGGTATTGAACATAAAGTAAGAGTTGGGAAGGGTTTGTCACTGTTGAGAACGGTAAAGGGCTATGGAACTGTCTTCCAGTGGACGTTGTTATGGCAGGTTCCTTGGTCATTTAAATAAAAGCGGATGAGTTCTACAAACAAGGAATGTTAGCAAGTTTACTGGATTATACATAAGTAGAGTTTGGAAGGATTTGTCACTGTGAGACGGGAAAAGCTATGGAAACTGTCCCTTCAGTGGACGTTGTTATGGCAGTGTCATTGGTCAGTTTAGAAAAAGCTGGATGAGTGTCTTCTACAATCAAAGGAATGTTACAAAGTTACTGGATTGATACATAAGTAAAGTGGAAAAGGAATTTGTCACTGGTGAGAACGGGAAAGCTATGGAACGGTCTTCCAGTGGAGTGGTTATGCAGGTTCTTGGTCAGTTTTAATAATAAAAGCTGGATGAGTTTCTAAACACACAAGGAGGTGACAGTTTCTGGGATTGATACTAAAGAGAGTTGGGAAAGGGTTTGTCACTGTGGAACGGTAAAGCTAGGACTGTCTTCCAGTGACCTTGGTTATGGCTGTTCATTTGTCGTTTAATAAAAGCTGGATAGTTTTGCTCACAAACAAGGAATGTTACAAGTTACTGGTAATTGATACATAAAGTAGTTTGGGAAAGGGTTTTTTCACTGTGAGAACGGTAAAGCATGGAACTGTCTTCCAGTGGACATTGTTATTGCAGGTTCATTGGTCAGTTTTAATAACAGCTGTGATGAGTTTCTACAACCAGAATGTTTACAAGACTGGTCATTGATCATAAATTAGAGGTTGGGAAGGGTTTGTCCAACTAGTGAGAACGGAAAGCTATGAACTTCTTCAGTGGACGTTTTATAGCATGTTCATTGGTCAGTTTACTAAAAAGCTGGGATGAGTTTCTACAAACAAGGAATGTTTACAAGTTTACTGGTATTGATACATACAGTAGAGTTTGGGAAAGTGTTTGGTCATGTGAGAACGTTAAAAGCTATATGGAACTGTCTTCCAGTGGACGTTGTGTATAGCAGGTTCTGGTCATTTAAATAAAAAGCTGGATGAGTTTCTTCTACAAACAGTAATGTTACATTTACTGGGATTGATACATAAGTAGAGAGAGTTGGGAAGGTTTCTCCACGGGAGAACTGTCAAAAGCTATGGAACTGTCTTCCAAGTGGACGGTTTTATAGCAGGTTCATTGTCAGTTAATAAAAAGCTGGCATGAGTTTTCTAACAAACTAGGAAATGTTACAAGTTCCTGGTATTGGTACATAAAAAGAGAGTTTTGGAAAGGGTTTTGTCCCTGTGAGACGGTAAAAAGCTTGGAACTCTTCCGTGGACTGTTTATGGCAGGTTCATTGGTCAGTTTAATAAAAAGCGGGATGATTTTCTATCTTCTACCAACAAGGAATTTACAAGTTACTGGGATTGATACATAAAGTAGAGTGGAAAGGTTTGTCCTGTGAGAACGGTAAACTATGGAACTGTCTTCCAGTGACGGTTGTTTATGGCAGTTCATTGGTCGTTTAATAAAACTGGAGATTTTCTTCTACAAACAAGGATGTTACAATTTACTGGTATTGATACATAAAGTAGAGTTGGGACGGGTTTGTCACTGTGAAACTGTAAATCTATGGAAGCTGTCTCCAGTGGAACGTTTGTTATGGCAGGTTCATTGTCAGTTTATAAAAAGCGGATGAGTTTTTCTACAAACAAGGAATGTTACAAGTACTGGTTTGATACAATATTAGAGTTGGGAAAGGGTTTGTCACTGTGGAACGTAAAGCTATGGAACTGTCTTCCGTGGACGTTGTTCTAGCAGGTTGCATTGTCAGTTTAAATAAAACTGGATTAGTTTCTACAAACAAGGAATGTTCCCAGTTCGGGTTGATACATAAAGTAGATTTGGGAGGGTTTGTCACTGTGATAACGGTAAAGCTATGGAAACTGTCCCTTCCAGTGGATGTACTTGTTATAGCAGGTTCATTGTCTTTAATAAAAAAAGCTGGATAGTTTTCTACAAACAAGGAATTTGACAAGTTACTGGTATTGGTACATAAGTAGAGTTTGGAAAGGGTTTGTCCTGTGAGAACGGTAAAGCTGATGGAACTTTCTTCATTGGACGGTGTTATGGCGTTCATTTGCGTCGTGTTTAATAAAAAGCCGGTGTGTCTCTTTTCACAGACGGATTTTTGGTGGTATCCTGAGCTTCGGTTCGAAAAGATTTAAAAAAGATTTCAATTAATATCTGTCCTACTGTGACATTCACTTAGCTTCTGCCTGTAAATATACTAATTGACTAAATTCCTCCCCTTAAAATCCTATTTAATGGACCCAAAATAAATGGGTTGTGCAACGTTAGTCTGTTAGATATCTTCGTTTCCTAAGAGCAGCCCGTGAAATGACATATCGGGGATGGGATTGTGTAAGTAAAATCTTGCTCGTGTGTGCTAACTCAAACAATTTACAAAAATGATTAAAACACGAATATGAACCAAAATTCACCAAAAAAACCTAAAAGTTTTGTTTACAAATATAAATGCAAAAGCACCCTGTAAAAAAAATCTGTTTTTTGCCGATCATTGCGAAGCCCTTGTACATCGTATACATTTATGGCTTGGTTTTCCCGTAAAGAAATGCGTTCTGTTCTGCGGGGCGTTATTTACATGAAACCGGATTGGGACGCAACTGACGTATTGGAGGCTATGTAAATTACTTTGGGGTAAATGCGTCTAGTGTAAGAGCATTGTGGCCAATATCGTACACCACTCGACGTGAATAAAAACAATGAAGGATTTAGCAAGCTAACGATCACTCACCTACCGCCTCCTAAACAACAAACAACTGGCGATCTGTAAGTATCATTGTCCTGGGGGAGAGATTCGGTTGATTTAGTCGGGTCCTTTAAAGAAACAGCTACTAGTCGACCCATCAAGTAAAAAAAAAAACTCCCAATGATTGCACAACCGGACCTCAAATTTCAGAAGATTTCCTACGACTTATATGTAAACACAGAAAGTACAAATATTTTAAATGTCGGGACTCGTCCTGTACAACTAATAAATATAGCAAATAATTTACATTTTAATTTTATTGGAATCTATTGATTAATTTAATTACCGCTCCCCCCTCCCCCCAAAAAAAATCAGCGGGTACCAATTTATTATTAGCTGTATTAATTTCACACAGGGTTCAATAGTATATTTTCTTAAAAGGGGCATCAACTCCTGCAAACGACTGAAGCTACTAATGCAGTACATGGAGACCGCTCACAGCTCCTCCCCACATTCTGATTTCCCTTATTTAACATAATGCTTATCAGTATATAGAATGTAAGGATAGTCAGTGACTTTACCTTGGGGAGAGCCACAGAAAGTAGTACATTACTGAATAAGTAAGTGTTTATTTTAAAGTAAATGTTCAACTGTCCAAATACTGCAGCAGCCTTGTGCAACATACTATATTTCAAGGATTCACTGATCCACAGGGCCTGGGGACTTTCATACATGCCATTGGTTTCCAAGTGTGGCCAACTGGCTAATATGGCAAAAATAATGTTAGTATGTATGGGGTGCTTTCATCCTGGTAATCTAGACACAGAAACACTGGAAACATTTTTATTAAATTTGTGCCCAAGACTGGTCAACTATAATTCCTCACCAAATATTAGTATTTTGTACTCTGTTACCTGCTCCATTAGATATCTTTAAAAAAAATCTTACTTTCAGCTGTCCATCAAGTGCCTTATTACCTAAAGCTATTTTGGCTGTGTGTCAGTTTTTATACTGGCAACTGCATGGTGAGTAATCTACTTCCTCCCAAGGTTGCCTCATAGTGATTACTGATCAATGCTTGCCCTTACAGAAGTCAGCGTCTTATAAAGAGAGCATTGGTTAGTAGAGGGAGGGGGATAGTTACCTGAGTATAAACAAGTACTGTAAGACGGCAACATACACACCTCAAGTGTATTTAATAATAGACTAATATGGAGAAAGTGATTTTTTTCAGTATAGCTGAATACTGGGAATTTACTTCTTGTGAAAATTAGACATAAAAAGACAGATAAAAAAGCTTTACTGGTAACACAAGCACTTACATGACACACAATTTAATATACATAGGTAATATTCTTCCACGCCCATCTAATTTGCTTTCTAGTGAGATATGATTACATAATAAGATGCCGTATATGAAAGTTGTGTCTAGTAGTCACCCTCTGGATAAAACAGGTAGTTTTAAACTGTGCAGACAAAGGGATCACTGGTCTGTATCTATTACAGGTTATTTCCAGGCATGGATACTCCTACTCATCTAAATTAGTCATGGTAACGTGAGTTATTAGAAAGTTCAATCGATTCCGCAGGAAAAGAATGATTCCAAGAAAGAAGTGATGTCACGAAAAAAGAAGTTGATGTCACCAGGACAGGCAAAGGCTGCAGTAGTGAAGGTCAGGCGCCCTTCCCTTATACTAAAATTTTATTGGATGAAATTAATATTAATGGTCTATGGTGTAATGATCCACCCCAATCCAAATATTTACTTTGCACTCTGGGCACATCTATGTGTATTATAACCTGCTGTGCCTTTTCCAATGGCTATTTATTAGAGCCTGTTATTTAATAAATTGTGTACAATGAGATTGCCTTTGTATTGTTTGTTTTTTCACAAGCAATTGGAAGGGATAAGATCATTGTTCTGGTCTATGGAGACTACAAGCACCAGTGAACACGGGTCTTCAATGCTGTAAGAAAAGGATAATAGCCTTAAGGGTAATGACCTCGGATCACCAGAACACACAGAATTTAATTTGTATCACATTTGCTCTCCAGGACCCCATCACGGAGATATATGAACACAGCAAGCTCCAACGCGATCCACGGCTTAACGAGATAACTATAGAAATGTATCGAGCAATAGAGGAGAACGCTGTAATGGAGTAAGATGGCAGGTGACCATGGAAACGTGGAATGAACTCTCATAGCAGTAAGATGGGTCTGGCAGCTCCCACCTGTAGCGCACAGTATCAAACAATACAGGAATAAACAAGTCCGATTGTTCGGGCCTTTGGAAAAGCGTCTGTTTTCCCATATGGGATGCGGTATAGTCACTGTACTATGCAAAAACACTTTATACTTTAGTAACCTTGTTTCCACAAACCACAGAAGTTCCACAGCCAAGACACATAAAAGGGGTAACGACACTTTAAAAAGCCAAAGAAACCTGAGATGAGAAAGAGACATTCAATGCGGAGGTTGCCAAGCTGTATTCCTCCTAATTGTGTAACAAAAGCAACTTTACAACGAGCTGAACTTTAAAAGGAAATCAAGGTACGCGGACCCCACTCTGAGAGCTGAATACTAGAGCCGTGTCTGTGAATTAAAACGATTCATTGTAACCAACAGGTAACACATGGTTTAGAAGTGATTCTTTGAGGGAAAGTTCAGTATTTCATTTTTTGTGAAGTGTTTTTGTATTGGCTCCTGGGTTCCGTTTTTATATCTTTTGTATAAATAAAGTTTCCTCATGGAGGCGCACAGCAAATGTGTAAGTGATGACTGATTCTATCACTTCTTTCTATGTAATCCTAACCATAATACACATCACATCTTACACAAATCCAGTCAGTCACACCACTGGTGTCACCCTAGCTCTGATCTTCCTCCTCTTCATGCTCTCCAAGCTTTTTAAGGGAATAAGGATTCATCATTGGCTGTTGATGTCCACCACATGACTGACAAACGCTATCTGAACGAACCAGGATGCAGAAAGAGAGGTAACAGAATATCACTCAAAATCGTGTTAGTCTTACCTCTCAGTTCACTTATTGGAGTTTTGGGGTGATTTTACCTACAGTCAATACAATTGTTTATTTGAGGTGTGATCTTTGCACTTTCATTTTTACCTCTTGCTTGTGGTCCAGTCCCTGCAGAGATCTCCCATGGCTATAACTGACCTACGTGGATATTTGGTAACCCATTTAACCTTCATTGGATCACCCAGCCCCTTCTCTGATCATTGAGAAGCCTGTATTTCTTTCCAGACATCAAGGGCCCCATCCACATAAGGCTTAAAGGATAACTGTGGTTCTCCATAACCCATAACATGCGCTCTATGTTAGAAGGCTCACAGTCCCCGACCATTCGTTCTGTGTATCTGGTTGAATCGGGGAGATGAATGCAAAAATAGGTCCCGCTGGCCGCAATGAGTCTGGGCCGTTTATTTGGACGAATGGGTGCCAAAAGCGTTGGGAAAATCATCCAATTGTGCCCATCCTCTATAGAACCACACTCAGTTGTGCTACTTTTTGGCCATGACCTGACAGTCCTTAGCCTGACTACTAGTGCGGAAGTGTTACTGGCCAGTCGGGCAAAGCATGTTTGGACCTTAAAACAGACTGCACCATTTCCTGTCCATTCCTCTACCTATGACCACCTTAGGGACAAAAATAAAAAATCATTTTCAATAAAAAGTCCTCTTACAGAACCAAATGTCCAGACTACTCTCCCCTCTCTAGAACCGTGACAATGTTCCAGCCGACTCTCCCCTCTAGAACGTGACAAATGTCCAGACTACTCCCCTCTATAGAACAGTGACAATGTCCAGACGACTCCCCTCTCTAAACTGACAATGTCCAACTACTCTCCCTCTGTGGATAGAACAGTGACAATGTCCAGACTACCTCCTCTCTAGAACAATGACAGCTGTCACAGGACTACTCTCCCTCTCTAGAACAATGACAATGTCCACCTACTCTCCTCTCTAAACATGGACATGTCCAGGACTACTCTCCTCTATAGAACAGTGACATGTCCAGACTACTCTCCCTCTCCTAGAAACAGTGGACATGTCCAACTTACTCTCCGTCTCCTCTAGAACAATGACAATGTCCAGACACTCCCTCTCAGAACAATAGACAACTCCAACCACTCTCCCTCTCTAGAGAACAATGACATCGTCAGACTCTCTCCTCTCTAGAACAATGACAACGTCGCAGACTACTCCCGCTCTTAGAACAATGACAACGTACCAGACTACTCGCTCTAGAACATACGTAACTACTACCTCAGAACAATGACACACCGTCCAGACTCCGTCCCCTCTAGTAGACATGTCAATGTCCAACTTGCTCTCCTCACAGTAGACAATGACCAACGTCCAGGACTACCTCCGCTCTAGAACATGACACGGTCAGACTGCTCTCCCTATAGAACAGGACAATGTCCAGACTACCTCCCCTTCCCTCTATAGAACAGTGACAGTCCAACTACTCTCCCTCTATAGAACAGTTGACAATGTCCAGACACCGCTCCCTCTATAAACATGACAATGTCCAGACTACTCTCTCCGTCTCTAAACAATGAACAACGTCCAGAGCTACTCGTTCCCCTCTAAGTATACCATGACATGTCCAGACTACTATCTCGTCTCTGAACAGTGACACCGTCCGACTCTCTCCCTCTCTAGAACAATGACAATGTTCCAACTGCTCTCCACTCTAGAGAACATGAACATGTCCAGAACTACTCTCTTCGTCCTCTAAGAACAATGTGACACACGTCCCAACTACTCTCTCCCTATGAACGTTAGCACATGTCCAGACTCTCTCGTCCTCTATAACAATGACAACGCCAGACTACTCTCCCTCTCTAGAACAAATGACGATGTACAAGACTATCCTCTCCATCTCTAGACATGAACACCGTCAGACTAACTCTCATCCTCCTCTATAAAACGTGACAATGTCACGACTATCTCCCGTCTCTTAGAACAAATGACAACGTCCAGACTACTCTCCGTATAGAACAGTACAACGTCCCAGACTACTCTCCCTCCCTATACGAACAATGACAACGTCAGACTACTACCTCCTCTATAGAAAGTGGACAATGTCCACCTACTCTCCCTCGCTAGAACAATGAACAATGTACAGACTACTCTCCTCTCTAAACAAGACAACACGTCCAGACTACTCTCCCTCTATAGAACCAATGCACCGTCCAGACTATACGTCTCCGTCTCTAGAAGTGACAATGTCGCAGCTGCTTCCCTCTAGAACAGTGCCAATGTCCAGGACTACTCTCCCCTGTCTCTATAAACCCATGACAACGTCCAGACTACTCTTCCCTCTCTAGAACAATCTGACAATGTCCAGACTGCTCCTCCTCTATAGAACATTGACAATGGTCCAGACTTGCCTCCTCCGCTTAGAACAATACAACTTCCAGACTAATCTCCCTCTATAGAACATGACAATGTCCTCAGACTCTCTCCGTCTCTAGAACAATGACAACGTCCAGACGTACTCCCCCTCTCATAGAACACTGAACAATGTACAGACTACTCTCCGTCCTAGAACAATGACACGTCACGACTAACTCTCCCTCTATAGAACATGACAATGTCTCACTACTCTCCGTCTCTAGAACAATGACAGAACGTCCCAGCCACTACTCTCCTTCTATCTTCAGTCATACTTCTCAAGAAACATGACAAACGTCCAGACTACTGCCTCCGACTAACATCAGTCTCCTCATAGAACATGACAATGTCCAACTATCGCTCTCACCTCTCTAACAATGACAATGTACGACTACTTCTCCCGCTCTAGAACACATGACACGTCCATAACTCCTCACCTCTATAGTAACAAGACAAACGTCCAGACTACCTCCGTCTCTAGAACAGTGACTAATGTCCAGGACTGCGCTCCCTCTATAGAACGTGACAATGGTCCCAGACTACTTCCTCTCTAGAACAATGACAACGCCGGACACTTACTCTCCCTCTATAGAACACAGTGACAATGTCCAGACTGCTTCCCCTTCCTAATAGAACAGTGACAATGTCTCAGACTACTCTCCCGTCTCTAGAACATGACCACGTCCAACTACCTCTCCGTCTCTAGAACATTGACATGTCCAGACAAATACTCTCCCTCTATAGAACAGTGACAATTCCAGACTACTCTCCCCTCTATATGACAGTTGACAATGTCCGACTACTCTCCCTCCTATAACAGCTTGACAATGTCCAGACTACTCCCCTCTCTGGACATGACACAGTCCAGACTACTCCTCTCCTCTCTCAAACAATTAAGACCAAATTCCCTCCGTCAGCACAATGACTAATCCGACTACTCTCCTCTCAAACAATGACAATGTCCAACTACTCTCCCTCTAGAACAACGTGACAATGTTCCAGAACTACTCTCCCTCTATAGAAACAGGACTGCACACCTCCCCTATAGAACTGCGTCAGACTACTCTCCTCTATGAACATTGACAATGTCCCAGACTAGCTCTCCCTCTCTGTAGATACAATGACAAAGCCAGATACTCTCCTCTCTCCTAAGACAATGACACAATGTCCCGACATACTCCTCTCTCTAGAACAATGACAATGTCAGAACTACTCTCCCCTCTCTGTAACCAAGACAAAGTCCAACTACTCTCCCTCTCTAAACACTTGACAATTCCAGACACTCTCCCTCTCTAGAACATAACAATGTCCCAGTACTGCTCTCCTCTCTAGAACAATGACAATGTCCGATCTGCTCTCTCTCTAGAACAATGACAATTCCAGACTACTCTCCCTCTCTAGAACAATGACAATGTCCAACACTACTCTCCCTCTCTAGAACCAACTGACAATAATCCAGACTGCTCTCCCTCTCTGAACAATGACAAAGTCCAGACTACTCTCCCCTCTAGAAACATTGACAATGTCCAGACTACTCTCCCTCTCTAGAACATAGACAATGTCCAGACTACTCTCCCTCTCTAGAACAATGAATGTCCAGACCTACTCTCCCTCCTCTAGAACATATAGACAATGTCCAGACTACTCTCCCTCTCTAGAACAATGACCAATTTCCATACTACTCTCCCTCTCTAGAACAATGACAATGTCCAGACTACCTCCCTCTCTAGAATCAAGATACGTCTAGACTGCTCTCCCTCTCTGGAACACATGACAAGTCCAGACTACTATCTCTCCCTCTCTAGAACATTGACAATGTCAGACTACTCTCCCTCTCTAGGAACAATGACAATGTCCAGCTACTCTCCCCTCTCTAGAGCAATACATGTCCATACTACTCTCCCTCTCTAGAACAATGACAATGTCCAACATGCTCTCCCTCCTGGAACAATGACAAAGTCCAGACTACTCTCCCTCTCTAGAACAATACAATGTCCATACTACTCTCTCCCTCTCTAAACATAGACAATGTCGACTACTCTCCCTCTCTACGAACATGACAATGTCCAGACTACTCCTCCCTCTCTAGAACATAACATTCCAGACTACTCTCCCTCTCTAGAACAATGACAATGTCCAGACTACTCTCCCTCTCTAGAACATGACAATGTCCAGACTACTCTCCCTCTCTAGAACAATGACAATGTCCAGACTGCTCTCCCTCTCTGGAACAATGACAAAGTCCAGACTACTCTCCCTCTCTAGAACATTGACAATGTCCAGACTACTCTCCCTCTCCAGAAACAATGACAAATGTCCAGACTACTCTCCCTCTCTAGAACAATGACAATGTCCAGACTCTCTCCTCTCTAGAACAATGACAATGTCCAGAACTACTCTCCCTCTCTAGACATGACAATGTCCCACACTACTCCCCTCTCTAGACAATGACATGTCCAACTCTCTCCCTCTCTAGAACACTGATATTGATTTGGTTTTCCTGTCACGTCCTGTCCTTCGAATAAGATAATTAAAACCTCACACTGGATTCAGCAAAAAGAAAACTTTGATATGATATTTGGAGAATAATATTTATTTTTATGAAATCCACATCAATCAATGGGAATTTTAGATAGAGGAGAAATAAACCCAAATCTACTTGCTTCCAAGAAAAAAGTATTTTTTTCTAATTCCATTCACCAGATCTCCCATCCATTTATGTATAAATAAAACCTAATAAAGTACGGACTTCCTCAGTCAGGACCCCTAATAGTGTCCGTTATGGTCCCAGCGCCTGGGTGATTCAGTTGCTCAGTAGAGATCTGAGCATGTGTGACCCATCCAACGGCCAATCAGTAGAAATTACTGTTAGGGAACATTCCAAGGATTGGTGCATTCTGGGATAAGTAGAAGCACTCACAGTCCATTTTATACTGATCCAATAGTAAATACATCTCACACCTAAAAATGAAAGGGCAAGTAGCACTGAGAGGTTTATTTTACATTTTTGATCCATTGGTGCACTCTACATTTTTAATTAGGAGGTTGAACTCTACTGTGTAAGACTAACCGCGTGGGTTGCCATCCTGAACCTGCTTACACCTAATCATGGATAAAACATTTTAATCTTTCCAATAACAAACCCATTGATGATGCGGAAGGTCCCCTTTAAAAACAAATAAAAAGAAGTAAGGCAACGGCCACACTGAAAACGCCAAACGCACACATAATCGCATGCGATTGCATTGCGTTTGCGCATGCGGGTTTTCAGTTATAATATTGGAAAACGCTTGCGATTGCGATTTAAAAATGCGGAAAGCAATCGCATCCGAAAACGCGTTTTTCGCGGTGGCGTTGCCGTGATTCCCAATGATTTGAAAAAACGCAAGCACAAACGCAGAAAAATCGCAGCAGTGTGGCCTAGCGCTAAAGCTGGTTTCTTATTCAGCTTCTTATTCTTTTATCCAACAGTTTGTAGGTTACTGGGTCAGGACCCCAGTTTGTAGGTTACTGGGTCAGGACCCCAGTTTGTAGGTTACTGGGTCAGGACCCCAGTTTGTAGGTTACTGGGTCAGGACCCCACAGTTTTGTAGGTTACTGGGTCAGGACCCCAGTTTTGTAGTTATGGTGTCAGGACCCCATTTTTGTTAGTTTACTGGGTCAGGACCCATTGATGTAGAGACCAGTTTTGTAGGTTACTGGGTCGGACCCCAGTTTGTAGGTTACTGGGTCAGGAACCCCAGTTTTGTAGGTTACTGGGTCAGGGACCCCAGTTTGTTAGTTTACTGGTCAGGACCCCAGTTGTAGGTTTCTGGGTCAGGACCCCAGTTTGTAGTTACTGGTCAGACCCAGTTTTTAGGTCTGGGTCAGGACCCCAGTTTGTAGGTTACTGGGTCAGGACCCGCCAGTTTGTTTGGTTACTGGGTTCAGGACCCCATTTTGTAGGTTACGGGTCCCGGAGGCCCCTTGTAACCCAGAAACACTTGTTATGATTATTTGTGACGCAATTGGACTGTGAATACATTCATTAACTGGTGTCAGCAAATGTAATACAGGGTAACTAAACCTGGCCATACCCTAACGAACAGGAACGTCAGATGGTAAGATCTCAGTGTATGGCCATTTTTAAGTGCAAAATAAAAATTAACTGAACCAATTTACCCCCCCTTTTTAGTGACCTGAACAGATTATTAAAGGGAAAGTAAAGCCTAGAACATAATTCATAACTAGGGGCTGGTACACATGGGCTGCTTTGGTCGGATCAGGTAGTGATTGGCTCTGACTTCTCCCTGCTTCTCCCCCAGTGTATCTGTATATCCATACACAACCCCAATGTGGAATGTACCAGTGTGACAATGTGAAGGACTCCCTGCTTCTCTCCCCAGTGTATCTGTATATCCATACACACCCCAATGTGGAATGTACCAGTGTGACAATGTGAAGGACTCCCTGCTTCTCCCCCAGGGTATCTGTATATCCATACACACCCCAATGTGGAATGTACCAGTGTGACAATGTGAAGGACTCCCGGCTTCTCCCCCAGGGTATCTGTATATCCATACACACCCCAATGAGGACTGTACCAGTGTGACAATGTGAAGGACTCCCGGCTTCTCCCCCAGTGTATCTGTATATCCATACACACCCCAATGCGGACTGTACCAGTGTGACAAAGTTAAGGGCTCCCTGCTTCTGTCTCTCCCCAGTGTATCTGTATATCCATACACACCCCAATGTGGAATGTACCAGTGTGACAATGTGAAGGACTCCCGGCTTCTCCCCCAGTGTATCTGTATATCCATACACACCCCAATGCGGACTGTACCAGTGTGACAAAGTTAGGGCTCCCTGCTTCTCCCCCAGTGTATCTGTATATCCATACACACCCCAATGTGGAATGTACCAGTGTGACAAAGTTAAGGGCTCCCTAATTCTCTCCCAGTGTATCTGTTAATATCCATACACACCCCAATGAGAACTGTACCAGTGTGACAAAGTTAAGGGCTCCCTGCTTCTCCCCCAGTGTATCTGTATATCCATACACACCCCAATGTGGAATGTACCAGTGTGACAAAGTTAAGGGCTCCCTAATTCTCCCCCAGTGTATCTGTATATCCATACACGCTCCAATGTGGAATGTACCAGTGTGACAAAGGGCTCCCTGCTTCTCCCCCAGTGTATCTGTATATCCATACACACCCCAATGCGGACTGTACCACTGTGACAAAGTTAAGGGCTCCCTGCTTCTCCCCCAGTGTATCTGTATATCCATACACACCCCAATGCGGCTGTACCAGTGTGACAAAGTTAAGGGCTCCCTGCTTCTCCCCCCAGTGTACTGTATATCCATACACACCCCAATGAGAACTGTACCAGTGTGACAAAGTTAAGGGCTCCCTGCTTCTCCCCCAGTGTATCTGTATATCCATACACACCCCAATGAGAACTGTACCAGTGTGACAAAGTTAAGGGCTCCCTGCTTCTCCCCCAGTGTATCTGTATATCCATACACACCCCAATGAGAACTGTACCAGTGTGACAAAGTTAAGGGCTCCCTGCTTCTCCCCCAGTGTATCTGTATATCCATACCACCCCCAATGAGAACTGTACCAGTGTGACAAGTTAAGGGCTCCCTGCTCTCCCCAGTGTATTCTGTATATCCCATACACACCCCAATGAGAACTGTACCATGTGACAAAGTTAAGGTGCTCCTTGCTTCTCCCCCCAGTGTATCTGTATATCCATACACACCCCAATGAGAACTGTACCAGTGTGACAAAGTTAAGGGCTCCTTGCTTCTCCCCCAGTGTATCTGTATATCCATACACACCCCAATGAGAACTGTACCAGTGTGACAAAGTTAAGGGCTCCCTGCTTCTCCCCCAGTGTAATCTTGTATATCCATCACACCCATGAGGACTGTACCAGTGTGACAAAGTTAAGGGCTCCCTGCTTCTCCCCCAGTGTGTCTGTATATCCATACACACCCCAATACCGACTGTAGACATATCGTGGCCCACATTTGCTCTTTTCCATAAATACCCAAGGGTAGATTTGCCTTTGTTCTTACTGCTTTGGCTGATCTCAGTAAGACCCAAGGAAATACCTGGTTCTCCTCGTTGGACACCCTCATTTGCTCCTTCAGGATGGACATTCTAGCAGCTTCTTCTTTGCGGAGGACCCTCTCTTTCTTCAACTCGGGGCTCCAGAAAGTTTTGATGCTGTTCATAGAAGAACCCAACTTGCTGTCCTTGATGTCGAGTTCTTTACGGAGAAGATCATTCTCCCTTTGCAGGTCCTTCAGCTGGATCTGAAGATCGAGAAAGGTGCTGTCCCGGACCTGCCTAAGCATTGAGGGAACGTGATGGTGGTGATGATGGTGTGAAGCGCTGATCAAGCCCATGTGGTCGGTATAGGAGAGGACATCAGTGTGGGTCACCCGGCGAAGCAATGTTTTGGGCTGCTCCCCATGGCCGTCACTCTCCCACCATACATAGCTCTGTTGGTACCCTTCCGAGAGTCATGGTGCCTTTAGGATATGTGGTAGAGGCCCCCCCTCGTGATCGCTCAAGTACACTGGGCCCAGATGTTGCATAGGCTGCATTAAGAGACTGATGTTCTCCATGGATAAAGTCTTCTCCAGCTCCTCCAGTTCCTCACTGCTCGTCCTTCGGTGGCCAGACGAGGTGATCTTGGCAAACGAGGTGAACCTGGAAGGGCTTCCATCCAAGTTGTGTGACTGTTCTAGCGCTTCCTACATAGTGGGGTTTGTGAAATGGAACAAGGCAAAGACAACGAAGGAGAAGAATTTAAGGGTTTAAACTTTGTAAGGATGGAGAGAAAAGAGTGTTCATCGTCCCCACGTCTCGATCCTTCTGGGTAAGAGATCTAAAGAAAAAGACAAACATCAACATTACTACCTTAATGTTTTCAACCTCAATTACTGCAAAAATAAGGGAACAGTCTGTACACAGAGAGAGAACAGTCTGTACAACAGAGGGAACACCTGTACACAGATGAAGGGACTCGTACACAGAGAGAGAAGGGAACAGTCTGTACACAGATAGATAACAGTCTGTACACAGAGAGAGAACAGTCTGTACACAGAGAGAGGAACAGTCTGTACACAGAGAGAAGAACAGTCTGTACCGAGAAGACCAGCCTGTACACAGAGAGAGAACAGTCTGTACACAGAGAGAGACAGTCTGTACACAGAGAGAGAAGGAACATCTGTACCAGAAGAACATCTGTACACAGAGAGACTCGTACACAGAGAGAGAAGGAACAGTCTGTACACAGAGAGAAAGGAACGTCTGTACACAGAGAGAGAACAGTCTGTACACAGAGAGAGACATCTGTGACACAGAGAGAGAACAGTCTACACAGAGAGAGAACACTGTACACAGAGAGAGAACAGTCTGTACACAGAGAGAGAACAGTTCTGTACACAGGAGAGAACAGTCTGTACCAGAGAGAGAACAGTCTTGTACACAGAGAGAGAAGGGAACAGTCTGTAACACATAGAGAGAAGGGAACAGTCTGTACACAGAAGAAGGGAACCGTCTGTACACAGAGAAGAGAAGGGAACATCTGTACACAGAGAGGGAACAGTCCTTTACACAGAGAGAGAACATTCTGTACCAAGAAAACAGTCTGTACACAGAGAGAGAACAGTCTGTACACAGAGAGAGAAACAGCCTGTAACACAGAGAGAGAACAGTCTGTACACAAGAGAGAGGGAACAGTCCTTACACAGAGAGAGAAGGGAACCGTCTGTACACAGAGAGAGAAGGGAACAGTCTGTACACCGAGAGAGAAGGGAACAGTCTGTACACAGAGAGAGAAGGGAACAGTCTGTACACAGAGAGAGAGGGGACACAGTCTGTACACAGAGAAGAAGGGAACATGTCGTACCAGAGAGAGAAGGCACAGTCTGTACACAGAGAGAGAGGGAACAGTCTGTACACAGAGAGGAGAACATCTGTACACAGGGAAGGAGCATGGTACACAGAGAGGAGGGAACAGTCGGTACACAGAGAGAGAACAGTACACGAGGAGAACAGTCGGTACACAGAGAGAGAGGGAACAGTCTGTACACAGAGAGAGAAGGAAGTCTGTACACAGAGAGAACTATCTGTACACAGAGATAGAAGGGAACAGTCTGTACACAGAGAGAGAAGAACACTGTACACAGAGAAGAAGGGACAGTCTGTACACAAGAGAGAAGAGAACAGTCTGTACACAGAGAGAGAAGAGAACAGTCTGTACACAGAGAGAGAAGGGAACAGTCTGTACACAGAGAGAAAGGAACAGTCTGTACACAGAGAGAACAGTCTGTACACGAAGAGAACAGCTGTCACAGAGAGAGAACATCTTAAACAGAGAGAAGAACAGTCTGTACGAGAGGAGAACCGTCTGTACACAGAGAGAGAAGGGAACCGTCTGTACACAGAGAGAGAAGGGAACAGTCTGTACACAAAGAGAGAAGGGAACAGTCTGTACACAGAGAGAGAAGGGAACAGTCTGTACACAGAGAGAGAACAGTCTGTACACAGAGATAGAACAGTCTGTACACAGAGAGAGAACAGTCTGTACACAGAGAGAAGGACGTCTGTACACGAGAGAGAAGGAACGTCTGTACACAGAGAGAGAGGGAACAGTCTGTACACAAGAGGAGAAGGGAACAGTCTGTACACAGAGAGGAGAACAGTCTGTACCAGAGAAGAACAGTCTTGTACACAGAGAGAGAAGGGAACAGTCTGTAACAGAGAGAGAAGGGGAACAGTCTGTACACAGAGAGAGAAGGGAACAGTCTGTACACAAGATAGAACAGTCCTTACACAAGAGAGAACAGTCTGTACACAGGGAGAGAAGGTACCAGTCTGTACACAGGAGAGAAAGGGAACAGTCTGTACACAGAGAGAGAAGGAACAGTCTGTGTACACAGAGAGAGAACAGTCTGTACACAGAGAGAGACATCTGTACAAGAGAGAAGGGAACAGTCTGTACACAGGAGAGACCAGTTGTACACAGAAAGAAGGAACAGTCTGTACAGAGGAAAACAGTCTGTACACAGAGAGAGAAGCAGTCTGTACCAGAGAGAGAACATTCTGTACACAGAGAGAGAAGGGGACAGTCTGTACACAGAGAGAGAGAACAGTCTGTACACAGAGAGAGAAGGGACATCTTGTACACGAGATAGAACAGTCTCTGTACACAGAGAAGAGAGAACAGTCTGTACACAGAGAGAAGAAACAGTCTGTACACAGAGAGAGAAGAGAACAGTCTGTACACAGAGAGAGAACAGTCTGTACACAGAGAGAGAACAGTCTGTACACAGAGAGAGAAGAGAACAGTCTGTACACAGAGAGAGAAGGGAACAGTCTGTACACAGAGAGAGAAGGGAACAGTCTGTACACAGAGAGAGAAGAGAACAGTCTGTACACAGAGAGAGACTCTGTAACAGAGAGAGAATGGAACAGTCTGTACACAGAAGGAACATCCTGTACACAGAGAGGAAGAGAACAGTCTGTACCCAAAGAGAGAGAGAACAGTCTGTACACAAGAGAAGAGAACAGTCTGTACACAGAGAGAAGGGAACAGCCTGTACACAAGAAGAACGTCTGTACACAGAGACAGAGAAAGTCGAAGAACAGAAGAGAACAGTCTGTACACAGAGAGAGAAGGGAACAGTCTGTACACAGAGAGAGAAGGGAACAGTCTGTACACAGAGAGAGAAGGGAACAGTCTGTACACAGAGAGAGAAGGGAACAGTCTGTACACAGAGAGAGAACAGTCTGTACACAGAAGAGAAGGGAACAGTCTGTACACAGAGAGAGAAGGGAACAGTCTGTACACAGAGAGAGAAGGAACAGTCGTACCAGAGAGAGAAGGGAACAGTCTGTACACAGAGAGAGAAGGGAACATCTGTACACAGAGAGAGAAACAGTCTGTACACAGAGAGAGAGGGACAGTCTGTACACAAGAGAGAAGGGGACAGTCTGTACACAGAGAGAAGGGACAGTCTGTACACAGAAGAGAGAACAGTCGACACAGAGAGAGAACAGTCTGTACACAAGAGAGAAGGAACAGTCCTGTACACAGAGAGAGAACAGTCTGTACACAGGACAGAAGAAACAGTCTGTACACAGAGAATAAAGAACAGTCTGTACACAAGAGAGAACAATTCCTGTACACAGAGAGAGAACAGTCTGTACACAGAGAGAGAAGAGAACAGTCTGTACACAGAGAGAGAACAGTCTGTACACAGAGAGAGAAGGGAACAGTCTGTACACAGAGAGAGAAGGAACAGTCTGTACAACAGAGAGAGAAGGGACAGTCTGTACACAGAGAGAGAACAGTCCTGTACACAGAGAGGAGAAGGGAACAGTCTGTACACAGAAGAGACAGTCTGTACACAGAGAGAGAACAATCTGTACACAGAGAGAGAAGGAACAGTCTGTACACAGAGAGGAGTCTTACACAGAGAGAGACATCTGTACACAGAGAGAGAAGGGAAGCAAACATGTCTGTACACAGAGAGGAACGTCTGTACACAAAGAGAAGGGACATCTGTACACAGAGAGAGAACGTCTGTACACAGAGAAGAGAAGGGAACAGTCTGTACACAGAGAGAGAACAGTCTGTACACAGAACAGAAGAGAACAGTCTGTACACAGAGAGAGAAGAACAGTCTGTACAACAGAGAGAAACAGTCTGTACACAGAGAGAAGGGGACAGTCTGTACACAGAGAGAGAAGGGAACAGTCTTACAGAGAACAGTCTGTACACAGAGAGAGAAAGAACAGTCTGACACAGAGAGAAGAGAACAGTCTGTACACGAGAGAGAACTCTGTACACAGAGAGAAGGGAACAGCCTGTACACGAGAGAACATCTGTACCAGAAAGAAAGAACAGTCTGTACACAGAGAGAGAAGAACAGTCTGTACACAAGAGAGAAGAAGGGACAGTCCTGTACACAGAGAGAGAAGGGAACATTCTGTACACAGAGAGAGAGGGAACAGTCCTGTACACAGAGAGAGAATGGAACATGTCTGTACACAGAGAGAGAAGGAACAGTCTGTACCCAGAGAGAGAAGACAGTCGTACACAGAGAGAAAAGGGAACAGTCTTACACAGAGAGAGAAGGGAACAGTCTGTACACAGAGAGAAGGAAACAGTCTGTACACAGAGGAGAAGGGAAACAGTCTGTACACAGAGAGAGAACAGTCTGTACACAGAGAGAGAAGGACAGTCTTAACAGCGAGAGGACATTGTACACGAGAGAGAAGGGGACAGTCTGTACACAGAGAGAGAACAGTCTGTACACAGAGAGAGAACAGTCTGTACACAGAGAGAGAAGGGAACAGTCTGTACACAGAGAGAGAAACAGTCTGTACACAGAGACAGAAGAGAACCGTCTGTACACAGAGACAGAAGAGAACAGTCTGTACACAGAGAGAGAAGAGAACAGTCTGTACACAGAGAGAGAACAGTCTGTACACAGAGAGAGAAGGGAACAGTCTGTACACAGAGAGAGAGGAACAGCCTGTACACAGAGAGAGAAGGGAACAGTCTGTACACAGAGAGAGAACAGTCTGTAACACAGAGAGAGAAGGAACAGTCTGTACACAGGAAGAACAGTCTGTACACAAGAGAGAGGGAACATCTGTACACAGAGAGAGAACAGTCTGTACACAGAGAGAGAACAGTCTACACAAAGAGAAGGGAACAGTCTGTACCCAGAGAGAGAAAAAGGGTGACAGTCTGTACACAGAGAGAGACATCTGTACACAGAGAGAGAAGGGACAGTCTGTACACAGAAGAACAGTCCTGTACACAGAGAGAGAAGGACAGTCTGACACAGAGAGAACATCGGTACACAGAGAGAGAAGGGAAAGTCTGTACACAGAGAGAGAACAGTCTGTACACAGAGAAGAGAACATCCTGTACACAGAGAGAGAAGGGACAGTCTGTACACAAGAGAGAACAGTCTGTACACAGAGAGAAAGGAACGTCTGTACACAGAGAGAGAACGTCTGTACACAGAGAGAGAAGGGAACAGTCTGACACACAGAGAGAAGGGAACAGTCTGTACACAGAGAGAGAACATCCTGTACACAGAGAGAGAACAGTCTGTAAGAGAGACAGTTGTACACAGAGAGAGAACAGCTGTACACAGAGAGAGAACAGTCTGTACACAGAGAGAGAAGGGACAGTCTGTACACAGAGAGAGAACAGTCGTACACAAGAGAAACAGTCTGTACACAGAGAGAGAACAGTCTGTACACAAGAGAGAGATCTTACACAGAGAGACAGTCTGCACAGAGAGAGAAGGGAACAGTCTGTACACAGGAGAGAGAACAGTCTGTACACAAGAGAGAGAAGGAACAGTCTGTACACAGGAGAGAAACAGTCTGTACACAGAGAAAAGGGAACAGTCTGTACACAGATAGAGAACAGTCTGTACACATAGAGAGAAGGGAACAGGCCTGTACACAGAGAAGAGAACAGTCCTGTACACAGAGAGAGACATCTGTACACAGAGAGGAAGGGACCAGTCTGTACACAGAGAGAGAACAGTCTTACAAAGTGAGAAAGGAACAGTCTGTACACAGAGAGAAGAGAACAGTCTTTACACAGGAAGAAGGGACAGTCTGTACCAGAGAGAAACAGTCTGTACACAGAGAGAGAAGGAACAGTCCTGTACACAAGAGAGAACATCTGTACAACGGAGGAAGGGAACAGTCTGTACACAGAGAGAAAGTCTGTAACAGAGAGAAGAACATCTGTACACAGAGAGAACAGTCTGTACCACAGAGAGAGAAGGACAGTCTGTCAACAGAGAGAACAGTCTGTACACAGAGAGAGAAGAGACAGTCTGTCACAGAGAGAGAAGGAACATCTTTACAGAGAGAGAGAACAGTCTGTACACAGAGAGAGAACAGTCTGTACACAGAGAGAGAAGGGACAGTCTGTACACAAAGAGAGACAGTCTGTACACAGAGAGAGAAGGGCACGTCTGTACACATGAGAGAACAGTCTGTACACAGAGAGAGAAGGGAACGTCTGTACAGAAGAAGAACAGTCTGTACACAGAGGAGAAGGGAACAGTCTGTACACAGAGAGAGAACAGTCTGTACACAGAGAGAGACCAGTCTGTACACAGAGAGAGACCAGTCTGTACACAGAGAGAGAAGGGAACAGTCTGTACACAGAGAGAGAAGGGAACCGTCTGTACACAGAGAGAGAAGGGAACCGTCTGTACACAGAGAGAGACCAGTCTGTACACAGAGAGAGACAGTCTGTACACAGAGCAGAAGAACATCTGTACACAGAAAGAAGGGAACAGTCTGTACACAGAGAGAGAACAGTCTGTACACAGAGAGAGAACAGTCTGTACACAGAGAGAGAACAGTCTGTACACAGAGAGAGAACAGTCTGTACACAGAGAGAGAACAGTCTGTACACAGAGAGAGAAGGGAACAGTCTGTACACAGGAGAGAGAAGGGAACAGTCTGTCACACGAAGAGAAGTCTGTACACAGAGCAGAGGGAACAGTCTGTAACACAGAGAGAAACTCGGACACAGAAGAGAAGAACAGTCTGTACACAGAGAGAGAACAGTCTGTCACAAAGAGACATCTGTACACGAGAGAGAAGGGAACAGCTGTACACAGAGAGAGAACAGTCTGTACACAGTGAGAGAGAACAGTCTGTACACAGAGAGAAAGGGAACAGTCTGTACACAGAGAAGAAGGACAGTCTGTACACAGAGAAGAGACAGTCTGTACACATGAGAAACAGTCTGTACACAGAGAGAGAAGGGAACAGTCTGTACACAGAGAGAGAGAAGGGAACAGTCTGTACACAGAGAGAGAACAGTCTGTACACAGAGAGAGAAGGAACAGTCTGTACACAGAGAGAGACAGTCTGTACACAGAGAGAGAAGGAACTTCTGTACACCAGAGAGAGAAGGGCACGTCTGTACACAAGAGAGAACGTCTGTACAAGAGAGAAGACTGTACACAGAGAGAGAACAGTCTGTACACAGAGAGAGAAGGAACAGTCTGTACACAGGAGAGGAACAGTCTGTACCCAGAGAAGCAGTCGTCACAGAAGAGAAGGGACCAGTCACACAAAAGAAGGAACAGTCTGTACACAGAAGAGAAGGAACAGTCTGTACACAGAGGAGAAGGGAACAGTCTGTACACAGAGAGAGAAGGAACAGTCTGTACACAGAAGAGAAGGGAACGTTCTGTACACAGAGAGAAGGGAACAGTCTGTACACAGAAGAGAAGGGAACATCTGTACACAGAGAGAGAACAGTCTGTACACAGAGAGAGAAGGGAACAGTCTGTCCACAGAGAGAGAAGGGACAGTCTTTACACAAGAGAGAAGGGACAGTCTTACACAGAGAAGACAGTCTGTACACAGAGAGAGAACAGTCTGTACACAGAAGGAAGGGACAGTCCTGTACACAGAGAGAGAACAGTCTGTACACAGAGACAGAAGAGAACATCTGTACACAGAGACAGAGAGAAAGTCTGTACACAAGAGAAGAGACAGTCTGTACACAGAGAGAACAGTCTGTACACAGAGAGAGAAGGAACAGTCTGTACACAAGAGAGAAGGAACAGTCTGTACACAGAGAGAGAAGGAACAGTCGTACACAGAGAAGAAGGGAACAGTCTGTACACAGAGAAGAATGGAACAGTCTGTACACAGAGAGAGAACAGTCTGTACACAGAGAGAGAAGGAACAGTCTGTCACAGAGAGAGACAGTCTGTACACAGAGAGAGAACATCTGTACACAGAGAGAGAAGGGAACAGTCTGACCAAGAAGGACAGTCTGTACACAGAGAAGAACAGTCTGTACACAGAGAGAGAAGGGAACAGTCTGTACACAAGAGAGACATCGTACACAGAGGAGAAGGGGACAGTCTGTACACAGGAGAGAACAGTCTGTACACAGGAGAGAAGGGAACAGTCTGTACACAAGAGAGAACATTCTGTACACAGAGACAGAGAGAACAGTCTGTACCCAGAGAGAGAACAGTCTGTACACAGAGAGAACAGTCTGTACACAGAGAGAGAGAAGGGAACCAGTCGGTACACAAGAGGATGGGAACCTGTCTGTACACAGAGAGAGAAGGAACATCTGTACACAGAGAGAGAAGGGAACAGTCTGTACACAGAGAGAGAACATTCTGTACACAGAGAGAGAACAGTCTGTTCACAGAGAGAGAACAGTCTGTACACAGAGAGAGAACAGTCTGTACACAGAGAGAGAACAGTCTGTACACAGAGAGAGAAGGGAACAGTCTGTACACAGAGAGAGAACAGTCTGTACACAGAGAGAGAACAGTCTGTACACAGAGAGAGACCACATCTGTACACAGAAGAGACCAGTCTGTACACAGAGAGAGAAGGGAACAGTCTGTACACAGGAGGAAGGAACATGTACAGGAGAAACAGTCTGTACACAAGAGAGAAGGGAACAGTCTTGTACACAGAGAGAGAACAGTCTGTACACAGAGAGAGAGGGAACATCTGTACACAGAGAGAGAACAGTCTGTACACAGAGAGAGACCAGTCTACCAGAGAGAGAATGGAACAGTCTGTACACAGAGAGAGAACAGTCTGTACACAGAGAGAGAAGGGAACAGTCCGGTACACAGAGAGAGACAGTCTGTACACAGAGAGAGACAGTCTTACACAGAGAGAAGGAACAGTCTGTACACAAGAGAGAACAGTCTTACACAGTGAGAGAGGGAACAGTCTGTACACAGAGAGAGAACATCTGTACACAGAGAGAAGGGACATTCTGTACACAGAGAGAGAACAGTCTGTACACAGAGAGAGAGGACAGTTCCTGTACACAGAGAGAGAACAGTCTGTACACAGAGAGAGAAGGGAACAGTCTGTACACAGAGAGAGAACAGTCTGTACACAGTGAGAGAAGGGAACAGTCTGTACACAGAGAAGAACAGTCTGTACACAGAGAGAGAAGGGAACAGTCTTACACAGTGAGAGAACAGTCTGTACACAGAGAGAGAAGAGAACAGTCTGTACACAGAGAGAGAAGGGAACAGTCTGTACACAGAGAGAGAACAGTCTGTACACAGAGAGAGAACAGTCTGTACACAGAGAGAAGGGACAGTCTGTACACAGAGAGAGAACAGTCTGTACACAGAGAGAGAAGGGAACAGTCTGTACACAGAGAGAGAACAGTCTGTACACAGAGAGAGAAGGGAACAGTCTGTACACAGAGAGAGAACAGTCTGTACACAGAGAGAGAAGGGAACAGTCTGTACACAGAGAGAGAACAGTCTGTACACAGAGAGAGAACCAGTCTGTACACAGAGAGACAGTCGTACACGAGAGAGAGGGAACAGTCTGTACACGAGAGAGAAGGAAACCGTCTGTACACAGAGAGAGAAGGAACGTCTGTACACAAGAAGAAGGGAACCGTCTGTACACAGAGAAACACCTGTACACAGAGAGAGAAGGAACATTCGTACACAGAGAGAGAAGGGAACAGTCTGTACACAAGAGAGAACAGTCTGTACACAGAGGAGAACAGTCTGTACACAGAAGAGAGAACATCTGTACACAGAGAGAGAACATTTCTGTACACAGAGAGGAACAGTCTGTACACAGAGAGAGAAGGGAACAGTCTGTACACAGAGATAGAAGGAACAGTCTGTACACAGAGAGAGAACAGTCTGTACAACGAACAGACAGTCGACGAGAGAGAACATCTGTACACAGAGAGAGGACATCGTACACATAGAGAGAACATCTGTACACAGAGAGAGAACAGTCTGTACACAGAGAGAGAAGGGAACAGTCTGTACACAGAGAGAGAACAGTCTGTACACAGTGAGAGAACAGTCTGTACACAGAGAAGAGGGAACAGTCTGTACACAGAGAAGGGAACCGTCTGTACACAGAGAGAGACGTCTGTACACAGTAGAGAACAAGTCTGTACACAGAGAGAGAAGGAACAGATCTGTAACAAGAGAGAAGGGAACAGTCTGTACACAGAGAGAGAACAGTCTGTACACAGAGAGAGAAGGAACATCTGTACACAGAGAGGAACAGTCTGTACACAGAGAAGAAGAACAGTCTGTACACAAGAGAGAGAAGGGAACCGTCTGTACACAGAATAGAACAGTCTGTAAAGAGAGAAGATCTGTACCAGAGAGAGAACAGTCTGTACACAGAGAGAGAAGGGAACTCTGACACAGAGAGAGGACAGTCTGTACACAGTGAGAGAACAGTCTGTACACAAGAGAGAAGGAACAGTCGTACACAGAGAGAAACAGTCTGTACACAGAGAGAAGGGAACAGTCTGTACACAGAGAGAGAAGGGAACAGTCTGTACACAGAGAGAGAAGGGAACAGTCTGTACACAGGAGAGAACAGTCTGTACACAGAGAGAAGGGAACAGTCTGTACACAGAGAGAGAACAGTCTGTACACAGAGAGAGAAGGGAACAGTCTTTACACAGAGAGAGAAGGGAACCGTCTGTACACAGAGAGAGAAGAGTCTGTACACAGAGAGAGAACAGTCTGTACACAGGAGGAACAGTCTGTCACAAGAGAGAGGGAACCGTCTTACACAGAGAGAGAACAGTCTGTACACGAGAGAGAAGAGTCTGTACACAGAGAGAGAGGGAACAGTCTGTTACACAGAGGAGAGAAGAGAACAGTCTGTACCAGAGGCAACAGTCTGTACACAGAGAGGAACAGTCTGTACCAGAGAGAGAAGGGAACAGTCCATGTACACAGAAGAGAACAGTCTGTACACAAGAGAGAGGGAACAGTCTGTACACGAGAAGAAGGAACAGTTCTGTACACGAGAGAGAACAGTCTGTACCAGAGAGAGAGGGAAAGTCTGTAACGAGAGAGAAGGGGACAGTCTGTACACGAGAGAAACATCTGTACACAGAGAGAGAAGGGAACAGTCTGTACACAGAGAGAGAAGGGAACAGTCTGTACACAGAGAGAGAAGGGAACAGTCTGTACACAGAGAGAGGACAGTCTGTACACAGTGAGAGAACAGTCTGTACACAGAGAGAGAAGGGACATCTGTACACAGAGAGAGAAGGGGACAGTCTGTACACAGAGAGAGAACAGTCTGTACACAGAGAGAGAAGGGAACAGTCTGTACACAGAGAGAGAAGTGAACAGTCTGTACACAGAGAGAAACAGTCTGTACACAGAGAGAGAAGGAAACGCATCATGAAATAACTGACTAGTAATTAAAGGTAAATTATATTTCAGGATTCCATAAACACAAACCTATTTGCATCTGGTTTTGTTTATAACAGGTCACCCAGATGAGATTCACTATGAGTTACCACGTGACATAACGTGACAGTTACCACGTGACCTAACGTGACAGTTACCGTGACATAACGACGTGCACAGTGACATACGTGACAGTTACCAGGTGAATCTAACGTGACAGTTACCAGGTGACATAACGTGACAGTTACCAGGTGACATAACGTGAGAGTTACCACGTGACATAACGTGAGAGTTACCAGGTGACATAACGTGAGAGTTACCAGGTGACATAACGTGAGAGTTACCAGGTGACATAACGTGACAGTTACCAGGTGACATAACGTGACAGTTACCACTACATAACGTGACAGTTACCACGTGACATAACGTGGCAGTTACACGTGACATAACGTGGCAGTACCACGTGACATAACGTGACAGTTACCAGTGACATAACGTGACAGTTACCAGGTGACATAACTGAGAGTTACCAGTGAATAACGTGAGAGTTACCAGGTGACATAACGTGAGAGTTACAGGTGACTAACTGTAGACGTACAACTTGAGGTTCCAGGGACATAACGTGACAGTTACCAGGTGACATAACGTGAAGTTACCAGGTGAACATAACGTGACGTTACCAGTGTACATAACGTGACAGTTAACCGTGACATAACGTGACGTTACCAGGTGACATAACGTGACAGTTACCAGGTGACTAACGTGACAGTTACCAGTGACATAACGTGACAGTTACCAGGTGACATAACGTACAGTTACCAGGTGACATAACGTGACAGTTACCAGGTGACATAAACGTGACGTTACCGGTGAATAACGGTACAGTTACCAGGTGACTACGTGACAGTTACCAGGTGACATAACGTGACGTTACACGTGACATAACGTGACAGTTCCCAGTGACATAACGTGAACGTTACACGTGACTAACGTGACAGTTCCAGGTGACATAACGTGACAGTTACCAGTACATAACGTACAGTTACCAGTGACATAACGTGACAGTTACCAGTGACATAACTTGACAGTTACCAGGTGACATAACGTGACAGTTACCAGGTGACATAACGTGAAGAGTTACCAGGTGACATAACGTGAGATTTACCACGTGCATAACTGACAGTACAGTGACTAACGTGACAGTTACCAGTGACTAAACGTGACAGTTACCAGGTGACATAACGTGACAGTTACCACGTGACATAAGCGTGACAGTTACCAGTGACATAACGTGACAGTTACCAGGTGACATAACGTGAGTTACCACGTGACTGTACAGTTACCAGTACAAAGTACGTTACCAGGTGACATAACGTGAGAGTTACCAGGTGACATAACGTGAGAGTTACCAGGTGACATAACGTGAGAGTTACCAGGTACTAACGTGACGTTACCAGGTGCATAACTGAGAGTTACCAGGTGACATAACGTGACAGTTACCGGTGACATAACGTGACAGTTCCATGTGACATACGTGAGTCCAGGTGACATACGTGACGTTACCAGTGACATAACTGACAGTTACCCGGTGACCTAACGTGACAGTACCAGGTGACATAACGTGACAGTTACCAGGTTGACATAACGTGACAGTTACCAGTGACATAACGTGGACAGTTACCAGGTGACATAACGTGACAGTTACCAGTGACTAACGTGACGTTACCAGGTGACATAACGTACAGTTACCAGTAATAACGGACAGTACAGGTGACATAACGTGACAGTTACCAGGTGACATAACGTGACAGTTACCAGGTGACATAACGTGAGAGTACCAAACGTGAACCTAACGTTGCAGTTACCACGTGACATAACGTGACAGTTCCCAGGTGACATAACGTGACAGTTACCAGGTGACATAACGTACAGTTACCACGACATAACGTGACAGTTACCAGTGACATAACGTGACGTTACCAGTGACATAACGTGAGAGTTACCACGTGACATAACGTGACAGTTACCAGGTGACATAACGTGACAGTTACCAGGTGACATGACGTGACAGTTACCACGTGACATAACGTGAGAGTTACCACGTGACATAACGTGACAGTTACCAGGTGACATAACGTGAGAGTTACCACGTGACATAACGTGACCAGTTACCAGGTGACATAAGTGAAGTTACCACTCTAACGTGAGAGTTACCACGTGACATAACGTGACAGTTACCACGTGACATAACGTGAGAGTTACCACGTGACATAACGTGAGAGTTACCACGTGACATAACGTGACAGTTACCAGGTGACATAACGTGACAGTACCAGGTGACATACACGTGATAAGTGACATAACTGACAGTTACCAGTGACTAACGTGACAGTTACCAGGTGACATAACGTGACAGTTACCAGGTGACAAACGTGACAGTTACCACAGGTGACATACGTGACCGTTACAGGTGACATACGTGCAGGTACCAGGTGACCTAACGTGACAGTTACCAGTGACATAACTGACGTTACCGGTGACATAAACGTGACATTACCAGGTACATAACGTGAGAGTTACCACGTGACATAACGTGACAGTTACCGTTGACATAACGTGAGAGTTACCAGGTGACATAACGTGACAGTTACCATGTGACATAACGTGACAGTTACCATGTGACATAACGTGACAGTTACCATGTGACATAATGTGACAGTTACCATGTGACATAATGTGACAGTTACCATGTGACATAATGTGGCAGTTACCATGTGACATAATGTGACAGTTACCATGTGACATAATGTGACAGTTACCATGTGACATAATGTGACAGTTTACCATGTGACATAATGTGGCAGTTACCATGTGACTAATGTGACATAAGTTGCAGTTACCTCGCCTGTGACATTATGTGGCAGTTACCATGTGAATAAGGTGACAGTTTACCATGTGACATTAATGTGACAG